>APFE030319490.1:82051-129971 GCA_000404065.3 Pinus taeda
AAAAACTGCTTTTTTGAAAGGAGATCTAAAAGAAAATGTTTTTATGTCCCATCTTGAAGGATTTGTTGTGAAAGGACATGAACATAAAGTATGCAAACTTGTGAAATCCTTGTATGGCCTCAAACAAGCACCATGAGCCTATTATGAAAAACTGACAGAGCATCTTCTGAAACTCAATAAAGTTGGAAAAACAATTTTATATCTTGTGGTATATGTAGATTATCTTTTGATGATAGGGAACAATGAAAGCTACATTGCATCCATAAAGAACGAATTGAAGAAAGGTTTTGAAATGACTGATTTGGGCTATGTTCATTACTATCTTGGTATTGAACTAACTCAACATCCAAAGTCCATATTCCTTTCTCAAAAGAAGTACATTGGAGATCTGTTGAACAGGTTTGGCATGATTGAATGCAATCCTCTAAATACTTCTATGAAACAAAACTTAAAGCTCACATCCATTGAAGGAAAAGAATTTGAGGATGCAACAAAGTATAGACAGCTTGTAGGAAGTCTCATCTACCTCACTACTACCAGACCAGGCATTTCATTTGCTGTTGGAATCCTCTCCAGGTTTATGCAAAAGCCTTGTGAGGGACATGGTCTGCTGCAAAAAGAGTTCTAAGGTACTTGAAGGGAACTCAAGACCTTGGAATCAAGTATACACAGGTGGACGACTTCAGCTTGATTGGATACTCTGATTCAGACTTCGATGGAGACAAAGAAACTGGGGTATCTACTTCAGGATATGCTTTGAGTCTTGGATCAAGAGCTGTCTCTTGGAGATCATGCAAACAATCAGTTCCAGCAGATTCCACAACAGAAGCAGAATATGTGGCAGCAGCTGAAGCAACAAAAGAAATTGTGTGGCTCAGGAAAATTCTTGAAGATTTGCAGGGAAAACAAGTACAATCAACTCCACTCATGATTGACAACACCTCTGCAATAAAGTTGGCCAAGAACCCAAAGTTCCATGATCGAACAAAGCACATCAATACTAAATATCATTTGATCCGACATCATGTTGAGGCCAAAACAATCCATCTCCACCATTGTTCCACAAATGAGCAAGTTGCAGACATCTTCACCAAAGCGCTTGGAAGAGAAAAGCTTGAAAGATTCAGAACAATGGTTGGACTCACCAACATCCCTTCAGATTAAGGGGGGGAATGTTGACACCTAATCCGAAACGGATGGGTGAATTGGACAGTCATCAAGAAGATGAACTGATCCGTCATGTTTGTGTATATAAATGTATGTTAGCTAATGAATAATATATCAGTTTTTCTCCCGCTCATTCTGGAGTTACCTTGGCCTGACATAAACAAAATACTAGCTACTTCTAGACCTGGTGTCGATGTACAAATTGAATGGTATATTTCATCTCTTCCTTCTAACATAGCAATTTTGGTAAATAGAGCTAATAAAAATACCTTGGTAGAAAACATGGAAGAAGTTGTGTCTATAGAGAAGGGGATAAATGCACTAGAAAATAAAAAGGATTAGGAAGATAGAAAATTAAAAATAATTACATTTAAGGATGAATCTAAAAATAAAGCACTTAAAGATCCCTATGATCTTGAAGGCTTGCAACAAGTCCTTAAAATTTGTCTAACGAGATGGTAGAGATAAAAAAACAAGTAGCTGAATCTTCTTCCAAAAAACCTTTTAGAACATACAGAAGAAATCAACCACCTAATCCACAACCTCCAAACATGATCCCTAATGCATAAATTGATGATGAAGATGAGGAGGAGGCAGCATTTTCTGCTGATGAATCCCAAGATGAACAAATCGCTGAGTTAAATGGAATGTGGGATTTTTTCTTTCTATTTCTGATAGTGAAAATGAATATGAAGCATTAACTATGGGCACAATAAGTAAAGGTCCAGTCGATCCTATACAACCAAATAAAAAACATAAACCTTCAACTCCCACTGCTAAAGATAAAGATACTGTTAAAAAATCTACTTCCACTTCCCCCCAAGTAATTTCGTCTTCATGCAATTCTCCATATTCACCCAGAACCTTAGTAGTTTCAGATGCTATTGAGTACAATATAGTTGAGGATATGAAGAAAATAAAAGCAAACATTTCCCTTCATGAACTCACTAAACTCAAACAACAATTTTTTTTTTTTTACTGAAAGAATTGAACGCAATACCTGCATCTCCTCTTCCTACTTTTGTGGTATCCAAAGCTTCTAACGGAATGGGTAAACCTCCTAGTCATTCATTATTAGATCCCTCTTATGATATTCTAATAGGTGACAAGTCTAATTCACATACCCCTCCTTTTCTTTTGACTTTTGAAATATTTAATAAAAATCTACATAACTGTTTGGTAGATTCAGGGGCTTCTTCGAATATCATGATGTATTCAGTTTGTCTGAAATTAAACATGTCACCCCAAAAAATTACAGTTGACATTGTGCAACTCGATAGGACAAAAGTCAAAGTCATAGGAGAAATGAATTCAATTCTTATTATATTATCTTCAAACCCTGAAGTTTGTCAAATAATTGATATACTAGTTGTTGATATCTTAGATTTCTATGGTTTAATTCTTAGTAGAGATTGGTTAGAAAAACTACACGGTTATTTTTCCGCTGATTGGTTTCACTTATGGCTCCCATTTAATGGAAAGCCGAATCAAATTAGAATCAATTGAGAAAAACACATGAAATATTCGGTAATAGATTTCGAAGGTGAAAATGAGGCAGTAGCATTTAATGACAACATTCTTGGAAAATACTCTATTGAATCATTTTTTAAGAATTGAAAAGCACAAACGTCACCATTTCTGAGTAATTCTTTAACTTATCAAATTGAAATATTTTCAGAAGCAAAATTTTACAGATGTGTAAATATGCTAGAAAAACCATTAGTTAATTTTTTATTCTAGACATTGTATTTTGATGGGTCGAAATCAAGTAATGGTGCAGAAGCAGGTTGAATATTGATTAATCCCGAAGGTGTGAAGGCAATGCTGACTTGCAGATTGGAATTCGAATGCACAAATAATATTGTAGAATATGAGCCATTGGTCCAAGGTATGTACAAAGAAATTAGCCTTGATGTTAAATACCTTCAAGTTTTTGGAGGTTTAGAAATTGTAATTAAACAAGTAAGAAACATGATGCATTGTATCTCTACACACTTGAAGCATTATCAGTCTTTAGTTTAGTCTCTCACTTCACATTTTTTAGTGTTTAACATTTCTGCTATTCCTAGGATTTAGAATTCTAGTGCTGACCTTCTTGCTAACGTTGCATCAAAACTGATCCCATTTGAAGATTATAGTCTCGATAGATTTTCTGTAGAGTTAATATTTAGACCATCCATTCCTGATAATATCACCATTTGGCGGGTATTTAATGATGATGAAGACATTTTAAGCTTCTTAACTTCTGAAAAATCATACGATGACCAAATAATTGATGAGGATGAACACAAAGATAAACTAAAACATAAAATCAATGATAATCCCATACCCAAATTTGTAGTAAAACTTGAGGATCTCTATGATTTAAAAGATAGATTTAAAAGAGTTACTGATTCAAAACTACAGAGTCCAACTTTGAGATTTGAATTAATAAACCTTGGGACAGATCTTAAACCTCAAACCATCAATTTAGGACTTGGTGTGTCTCGTCTGAAGAAATATTATCCTTCATTCATTTGTTAAAAAAATATAAGGATAACTTTGCTTGGAGTTACAAAGATCTCAAAACATTTGACACCTCCATCATTCAACACACAATTTCGATGACATCTAATGATAAACCTGTACAACAAAAATTAAGGAAAATTCACCCGAACATAGAAAATCAAATCAAAACAGAATTGAATAAACTCCTTAAAGTTAAAATGATTTTTCCTGTTAAGAATTCAAGGTGGGTTTCCAACTTGGTACTTATTAGGAAGAAAAATGGTGATATCCACATTTGTATAGATTTTAGGAAACTCAATAAGACCAGTCAAAAGGATAATTTCCCGCTACCCACTATGGACAGATTTTATGATCAATTGCTAGTTCCGAACTTATGTCTTTCCTTGATGGTTTTTCATGATATAATCAAATCATGGTCCACCTAGATGATATGCTTAACACTAATTTCAGAACTAAATGGGGAACTTATACCTACCAAAAAATTCCATTTGGTTTAATAAACGTAGGGGCCACTTTCCAATTAGCTATGAATATAGATTTCAAAGGTATGTTAAATAAAATGGTTGTTGTTTATCTGAATGACATTACTTTTTATTCAAAGAACAAAAACAATCATTTGCTGGACTTAAGACAAAATTTTGAACACTGTAGAAAATATGAGATTTCATTAAATCCGAAAAAGTCTTTTTTCGCTCTTAGTGAAGGGAAAATTTTAGGATTCATTGTGTTAAAAAATGGAATTTATATTGACCCTTATAGAATAAAAGAAATTTTAGAAATTTCTCCACCATATCAAAAAAACATGAAATCATTTTTTCGACAGATCAATTTTGTCAAAAGGTTTGTCCTGATTTCTCACACATTATTTTGCTGTTACAACAAATGATTAAGTAAGATGAAGTTTTTAAGTGGGGTCATCATGGAAAGAAACCATTCGGTTTAATCAAACAAGCAATTATTAATGCTCCTTCTTTAAATACTCCGAATTTCTCCGATAATTTTATCTTGTATACTTTTGCTTCTTCAACATCTTATGTTGTTGTTTTAACATAAATTAATGATCGAAAAATTGAAGCACCCATCTCTTTTTTCAGTTCAAATTTTTAGGGTGCTAAATTGAATTATTCAGAAGTAGAAAAACAAGCATTTGTTGTATATAAATTTGTAAAGAATTTTTCTTTTAAAAACACAAACGAAAGTAATAGTCCCATTCCCAGCAGTGAGCCAATTACTAATGTAGAAATAATTAGGAGAAAAGAGAGAAAATTGGGTAACAACTCTGCATGAGTACAATATTGAAATTAAACCAGCCAAAATTTTTAGAGGGAAAGGTTTCTACAAGATGCTTACAGGAGAATCCAACATACCAGCCGAAGGGGACACAAGTAACAATGAACACATTTTTGAGGTAAGTGTAATTGATGCTGAGTCTCAATACACTGATTTAATTTTTTATTTGAAAAATGGATATCCTCCTCTCGAACTAAATCATAAAAGAAAAAGAGCTTTATGATTAAAAGCAAGTCATTATGAGAATGTTGATAACGTGTTATTTAGGAGAAACTATGGTTCCATATTTTTAAGATGCCTTGAAAAGTCTGAAGCACAAACAATTTTGCCTGAACTTTACGATGGACCACCAAGTGGACACTTTGGAGGTTATACTACTGCACAAAAAATCTTACATGTTGGATAATGCTGGCCCACTCTCTTCAAATATACCCACGCATACGTAAGGAAATGCAAAACATGCCAAAATGCTTCTGGAAGACAACGTAAACCAACCTTGCCTCTGCATCCAACCAACATCGAACAACCTTTCGAACAATGGGGAATGGATATCATAGGTGAGATATTTCCTCATTCTTCTAAACAACATAGATATATTATGACTGCTACAGAGTACTTCACTAAATGGGTGGAAACAATTCCTCTAAGGTAGTTAATTATGAATCTGTTATTGAATTTATTGATCAATTTATCATTACAAGATTTGGTTTGCCTTCTGCACTTATATTTGATAATGCATCTTATTTTTTGGGTACCAATATGATTGAATTTGCAATGAGGAGAGGTTTTAAACTCAAATATTCTGCTAATTACTATCCCCAAGGAAATGGTTTGGCATAATCCACTAATAAAAATCTCCTTAGAATAAAAAAAAAAAAACTGTTGATCAAAATCAAAGAAACTGGCACAAAGCTTTAATATTTCTGTATGGGCTGATAGGATAACTCAGAAGGCCTCTATAGGCACTTCTCCATTCAACTTAGTATATGGGAAGGAATCCATCATTCCATCACATTTATCTCTTCCTTCATTAGCCCTAGTTCAATTTATTGAAGAAACACCTTCTTCTTCCTTGCAATTAAGAAATTCACAAATCCTAAAACTAGAAGAAGAAAGGGAAAAGGCCAAACCCACACACACCAAACATCAAAAGATGGTGAAAGCTTCTTTTGATGCAAGTTCATTCACACAAATATCCTTCCAAGTTGGAGATCTAGTTCTCAAGTGGGACAAAGCACATGAAGAAAAAGGGAAACACACCAAATTTCAGAAATTACGACTTGGTCCATTTCAAATTGTTGAACATATAAGCCCATCTAAATTTATACTTCAAGATTTATTAAGAAAGAGAGATTCTTTCCTGTAAACGGGCTCATCTTAAAGAATTTATTTTCTTAAAAAAAAATCTATAAAAAATCACTTCCATTATACATCCTGCTTCAATTTATTTTTTCGTTACAAATTTTATTATTAAAAATGTTAAATAGTACTCTATTGACTTTTCAAACATCTCTCAAAGTTATTATTCATTTTTTCATTTTGAAGGTATGAATTTTTCAAGAAGTGGTTACTAAAGTTTAAAACTATATTAAAATTATATCTCTGTAATTTTTCCATTAAGTTGTGAAATATTTTAAAAACCTAAAAAATTATATCCTTTTACTCTAGTTTCAATAAAAAAGGTTATCCTTAAAAAGTAAAGACTGTCTTACGACTAAAGCACTTTCAACTCATATTTGTTATACAGAACCCTTAAGGAGTCAATGATCCTCCCTATCCATTAAAAGGAGAAGTTTTAGAGTGTAATTATAAAATATAATGAATCTAAAAAGATAAGAGGTCTCATCATGAGCCTGCTTACCATTATCATAGGGAACCAATTAAACTAACATTACCACAATGAATACCAAATTAGGGTAATGGATTATGATTTTTCAATTATAAGACAAGGGGTCTCATCACGAGCCAACTTGTTCAGTTTGCTTATTACCAATGAATGGCATTGTCGTTATCTGGTCACCAAACCAAGACAATGGATTTTTAGCATCAGTTAAAATGAAAAAGAAAAGAAAAGAAAAGAAAAATAAACTTACCTCTAATTATTGCACTATTAAATGGATGGGACACTGGATTGTTGTTGGTTAAAAGGTAACCCTGTCGAGGCTATGAACACCCGCTGGTAGTAGTGGCTCTACTATGACAAACGAGCACACTACAAACTAAGTCGTGAAAGGTCCCCTACTTTATTTTTATAAACTGATTAATGACTGATACAAGCAAATTGGTGTTTTTCATTCACGAAAGGTTTTTAAAAGAAATTGCAATTTAATGAGTTTTATAGTCAGAGTAATTTTATTTATCTAAATGTGTTGAAAAGTAGTTTCCACTTCCTAAATTATTTTTACAAAATCTTTGAAGAAATTCGTCATTTATCATAGATAACTGGTTCTTCCAGTGAATCACCAACTGTTGTACTGTTCGACAACCTCTATTTTAATATATTATAAATTTCCTCTGAAATTTATTATATTAAAATAGGGACCCTTTAGTTTAAAAAAAAAGTCTTTCATTTTATTTCTTTAAAAAACAAAAAAAAAGAAAAAGAAAATCAACATAAAAATTGTTAATAAAGTCATCTAACCAAAGTTTAATACTTAGGATTTTTGACTAAAACCCAAGATTAAACCTTGATTATCAAAATCATTTCCACAAAAATAAAAAACCAAATTTTAATAGCCCCCGAGACCAAAACTATACTTAGGCTTCAAAGAACCTTAAGTATTAAACAATAGGGGTTATTAACAAAAAATATGAATCATTAGAGTCTTATTCCTCATCGCTTCCCCGCATCGCAAAAGTTCCATAAGGCAAAGACCCCTCCGCCAACTACATTGCGATTGCGATATCACCCTGGATTCGACGGGAAAATTAATTATAAGAAATAAAATCCCATGTCCACGACTATCGCAAATCCCAAAAGTTCCATGGTTGATGCATGCATTCCGATTGTGATATGCGATATAGCCCGAACCAGACGGGATTATACACTACAATCCATAAACCCACCCACATCTATGGCAATCCAAAAAAATCTAAAAGTTTCACCCCGCTATGCATCATCGATTGCGATTGTGATGTAAGCCTTGTACCCGATAGGATTATACATGTTGATTCATAAATTCCCCCCATGTCCATGACTATCGCAAATAATAAAGGGTCATTGCTTCCTGCTTCTTGTGTTTTAACTGATTGTGATTGCGATATGATCGATGTCATTCGTGACGTCATATTCCACGTCATCTACCATGTGTTATGAAGAATTTGGTATCTAAGAATATATACTAATTCCCTAGACAATAACTATATCTAGAGCAACATTTTAAAACACTTTAACCTTTCTCTATAAACAATAAATAAGACAAAGAGAATGAGAGGACCTACTTGTACTTTCGCTTTCCTCTTGTCTCCTTTGTATTGGTCCTGTCACTCCTTCCCATACTTAACACGCTTGAGAAGTACCTGTAAACATCAACATAAGACAAGGAACTGATCAAAGCAAAAGATCTATTGATTACAAGTAATTGGAATCAGATACATTCACACATATAAGAATCACATATCAAGATAAGCATATGGAAAAAGGTGCAAATACTTTATTTATAGAAGGAAGAATTACAACCATGAAGCCTGATTCGAAGTCACTCCTCCAACTTTGGTTCCATCCACATCACATCACAAGCATGACAATCCGGTAGCATGATGACACTTACAATAGTCTCAATTCTCAAACTAACATTATCTCCTTACAATCATCAAAGTCCAACCCCTTGATCACTTATATGAGTGCTCAATTTATAGGAAGATGGAGGAGGTTTTATTATCAATGAGGGTATTGAATGGCCTTCCAAACTTAGAATTAGTTCCATGGAGGAAGCGATGAGAGGATAGGATGTATCTTAACTCATTCCTCATCCATTTTCGAGCTCATAGGAGCTGAAAAGTGTGGGAATCATCTAGAAGGCTCCATAAGATAAGAATATTCCCCAAACCCTATGTAAATTTCGCTCAATCTCGCCCAATGTAGGTCAAAGAGGGCCTAAGTGCTCTGCAGAGCACCCTGGCATGGACTCAACTGCTATGCAACGCACCCTTGCATGGGTCTAACTGTGCTAGTCCCTCTAGAGGTCATTTTAGGATGTCTTCAGGCCATGAAATTGTCTGGGAAGGAGGCATTCAAAAGGTTGACTTGTTTAGGGCATGTAGCAACCGAAATTAGGGTTTGATGAGCCCTAAACCACTAATCTGGATGATGGGAGTGATGTACCCAAATGGATCTGTAATAGTTGTCCCCTAAAGCATGAAGTCGAAAAATGTAATGTCAAGTGAAATGCTTTACGATGTGATGAGGAGGTTCTGAAGTGGTTGGTGACCTTCATCGATTACAATACAATATCAAGATATTTTGATTTTTCTCATGAATCACTGAGGGAAGGCATACCCATGCTCAATATAAAAATTCATTACAAGTACATAGACAGTCGTCTATAGATATAGACCCATGATCGGAATAACCATTAATGTAAAGCCATTGTATGGATGATTTGGTACATTTCCTGAAACCGCAGCCCAGATGGATGAAACTAGATCCGGGGTCTTCTATCTTGTTCAATCGTTCGTTCAAGTACGAGTCTAATGATGTGAATGTGATCTGAAGTTGAACATGTGAAGACACTGTCTGATTACCAGCCAATGGTGTGAGCCATTAACAGACACGAGAGAAATCATTGATAATGATAATGATCCTCAAGGTACTGCGATACATTCTGCATGGTGTGAATGGATGATTTGATGTCGAACACCATACAAAGTCTTTCGGTCGAAGGCCATTAATGTCAAACTATCTCCGGAAGCAAGAAACTTGCCATTGATGTATGCAAGCCTCAAGGTATTGGAAGGGCATTTCTAAGTCAACTTCTTGGATAATGTGTTGATGTCGACAAGAAGCGACTCATCGCAGGAGGGCCTTGATGTATCCTACATCAACGACATGAAACAAGTGTAATGATTTTGGAGACGGAATTTGACTGACAACATAAGGTTCAGGAATGGCGGTCATGAAAAATGAAGGTTTATGGTATTGCAAAGGATGAATTTTGACTGAATGACTTCTCTTGAACATGTCGGTGGCACTGAAATGAATTGGTAGCATTGACCCAAAACAAAGTGATGGATGGTATGATAGACCAATGATATGATAACCATCAAGCTGATAACCTAACCCAAATAGTCACTGTGATGAAGTGAAAGTGTCATGTTCAAGAGAGCACTGCTACCAAAAGTGGTTTAACCCTTTTTCCATTTTCCCCAATCATTGCTGACCAATACATCTTTATTTTTTATCAAGCTTGAAGAGGATAACATATGCTTGTTGTATAATTCCACCCTTCGGGTGAATCCATCGGTATGTGATGTTTTAATGAGTCTAGCGAAGGTGAAACTCGGTCTTGTCATGATCGACAAGTTTGTCGCTATTTGATGTTTTAATGAGTTTAATGACAAAGATAACTTAGTCCTTTTCATGTTTAGAGAGTTTGAAAAGGGATGAAAATAAAACTCCACAAGTTCTTTTTCGTAGATTTGTCTCTCAAGCTTGAAAAATCGTAAAACAATACAAGAGAGAACCTATTGACCATGTTCGGGCAACGTATTCCTTTTTGGTAAATAATCTATCTCAGCCCAAAAAAGGGTTAAAATTATACTGATGTCATTTCCAATATGTTAACGAGTTGAAAAGGACAAGCACTCAACAATATTTTCATATTTAGGGAGTCTAAAAAGAGCTTAAAGAGGACTCCAAGGGGGTTCCTTTTTTGATGTTTAATAGAACTTGAGAAAGAGATAAAAGTATGCTTTGTGGTCAAAGAGGAAATTTACAATTGAGCACATCAAATTCTATAAGTCAGCTGTAAAAATTGCTCAAAACAACACCAAATGGATTAAACATACCTGTTTTATGAGTAAAAATAGATAAACACTAAGGTTTATTTGATTAATTAACATGAAATAAACATAAAACAATTATTTACCATGTCATTTTTACCACTTGATATTTAGCATTCAGTTTTGTGCTCTAGGCTAGTTTTTTATGTTGAACTTTAGTAGCTGATTGCGAGAGATTCTGTGGACGATTTCTCGAGCCATTTGGACTAGGTAGGATGTCTACCTCTCCTCTTTCTTATTATGTCATTCTTTTACTGTTTCATGCAAGTTTTAGGGTTTTTTGGGGCCTCTAGGGTTTGATTTTTTCACCCTGGGATCAATGCAGGATTTCATGTCGAAAAATGTGCTGAAGAGCACCCAGATAGAAGGTTACTTGCTCTGCAGTGCACTGTCTCCTTGCCTGGGCTATGGTGGGCGAGTTTCCCAAATTGTTTTCACCTGTTTGCTCCAAAATTTGTCCTGTTTTTTGCATGGAAAGGATCCTAATTAAGCTTATGATTTAATTGCAAGCTTTCATCAGATCAGAATGACCATTACTTGGTGAGAAAGAGAGCATGAAGAAAAATGCAAGATTGCCCTAAATAATCCAGGTATAGTTGAGGCCCTAAAAAATTGTGGGTTTCTCAAATACTTTAGGTTGTCCGGAATGAGGCAACAAATAGAACTATTGCAGTTCTTTGTTCATGCATGGGATCTGATAGATCAAGCTTTTCACTTAGGGGACAAAGTGGTCCCTATTATGATCGATGATGTTTACTTTCTTACCGAACTGTTGAGGCGAGGTGCCCCCATCTTACTTTCAGGATTTGCCTGTGGAGGTGAATTGGCGAGAGATTATATTCAACAGTTTTGTCAGCTAGGTACACAACCTAGCAAGGATGGGAAAATAAACATCAGGGATGTAAGTGATTTGCCTTTGAGAACTATCCTTTTCACTATCACAAAATTGGCTGGCAGTGTGATACTTCATTTAGCGAACAAATCATATATGCAATATGCACTAGAGTGTCTTGAGCCAAAAGTATTCAACTGGTGTGAGGTCATATTTTCTTCACTGAAAGAACAACTGACAAAGGTAAAAAGTGGTAAGACGAAGAATTTTAGCTATGGTTCGATCTTAATCGCTTTTACCTTATAAAGAATTCTATTGATGCAACCACAACATGTAACGCTGGGTGTAGCTAGTCCTAGAGATCCACAGATGCAGAGGTGGGTCGAATTGATGGCTAGACATGCAGGTCAGACGACAATCATTTTTTCCACTGCATTCTTTAGTTGTCTTGATCAACAAAACATTGTCATTGAGGAGAATCCATAATTAGGGATGGATTTTCATGGAGATCTAGATTTGATTTTACCAGTGGGTGCTCAATGGGGTACTATAGGTATATTTATGACCAAAATGTTTTTGATTTTCAAGTTTCTACATGTTTTTGTGTTTTTAATGTTTCCAAGACTAAACTAAATCATTCTCATGCATGCAGATGTGGGTACTATTCGACCTATGAGGCACCAACAAGAGGCAGGTGTGCCGGCGAGGATGAACATCGGGAGAGCAGTTCTCTAGGATTTGGATTTGGCCGAAACCTTGGAAGAGTTGCAGGATCATGTGGAGGGATTAACCCGTGATATTCTAGATGTATGGATTGAGGAGTTACCTATGAGGCTGTAGCGCCATACTATTGGTGTTCTAAGATGTTAGATGCGGCTCTTGCGCATGATTGCTCAGGCTGTGACCTGTTATCATGAGCATCACTAGGTCTACTTAGGATGCTTTTTCATGCATTTTGAGTTTTAGGTCAGATGACCAAACCTTTCTTGGACACAAATTTTGTAAAAACTTTTAAAATAACTATCTATTTTACTTTTAGAGTTTTTATATGAAATCTTATTCAACTAATGATGTGAATTGAAAATTTTACTTTTACATGTGTCACAAATGTCGATTTTAACACATAGTTTGCTAATGAGTCGGCTAATGTGTTAAAGCTTATGGAAATATGTTGATATTGAATGTGCTCAAAATGTCTCCAAGAGACGAACTCTAAGGAACATACGAAATATATGTCATAGGGTTGATGGAGAACAAGATTTGCCAACATAAATGTTTTCTACAATGTTAGGTTTGATAGAAATATTTATAGAAATGGTTTCTTCAATATTTGACAAGTTTCGCTTGGAATCTACTGTATTTATGAAAACAAAATTCGAAAGGAAATCAACAGCTAAAGGGTGATTAAGTTCATTTGAATAATCCTAGATTTGATCTGGAATATGGGAATGATGATGATAATCCTCCCATGGTTCTCCTTCCATCATCATTGATTGGATGATTCCTTCATCAGTAGAATATATACATGAAAAAGGATCAGAAGAAGCACCAAATTCTAATGAACGATCTACCCATACAATTGACGAAAATGGATTTGGGTTGACTGTACAAGCCAGAAATATTGATTTCTATGCTAGCTCAATATGGCTTAGCGACATGATTTCAGAATTGCTATCAAATTCAAAACTATTGGTAATCTTCCTTAAGTCAGATGAAGTGGAAGATATCATGTTGCAAGTCTCCATTTTTGCCACTTCCGCCAAATTTGATGGTGGTGGTAGTGAAAAAGTACCCATTAGGGAATATCCTTAAAGAGACATACACCAATGCTTTGAAGAGATAGTGGGGGTCCATGTACCAATGGAATGCTTCCAGTAACCTGTGAACTAGAGGCAAAGAAGGCGAGTTGGTCGATAACTATGATTCCACCTTTATGAGGAAATGCAATCATACGAAAGTATGTCGAAACCACAATAGCCATGGCATAAACCCACGGTCTTCCTAGCAAAATGTTGTAGTCAAGGGGTCCATCAACTACCTCAACTTCAATATTACGATTTTTCCTCCTATTTCGATCTAGAGAGGCGTATATGTACGACCGTCAAAAGATTTTAATGTTGTTGGTGAACGTGACAATGGTGGTGAACCAAGTGTTTTCCAGCAACTCATAGAAATTATACAAGTAGATGCCCCCTCGTCAATAATAGTTCGATGAACAAGTTTATTGAGAGTGTTTACTTGAATCAAAAATGATAATTGTGCTGGTAACTGTGGTGTATAACCATATGGTTGAAAACCACAAGATTGGAATCAGTTGGATCAATTCCACCAATTGCTGACAACAAAGCCTACTTTTGGGAGGGACAGTTCTGTAACACCTCAAGCATAGACATAGCAGAAGGTGACTGAGCCAAATCTTCTACTATGTTATAATTCTGTGCAGCTTGAGCTCGAGGGTTAAATGCCGATTTGTGTACAACTCCCTTGGGCCATTTTATCGTCAATTCTAGTGCAATAGGTGGTGGAATAGGATCATTTGAAGTTGTAGTCAAAGGGTTAGGTCAATCAACTTGGTTATTCGATGACGACGATTGATTTCCATAATCTTTACTTCGCGTTGACACCAAAACATCATCTTTCAGCTTAGAGCCGGATAGTATAAGCACTTGGGAAGTGGAAGCTTGGTCTGTAGCAACCATTTTTGTCTATGGTTTTGGAAAAAGATTAGTCAATACCGTAGATGTATTAGAAGTCTTCAAAAACTTTGAGACTTCAGAGCGGTGGAGACAATCTCGCATAAAATTCTCATCGTTACAGATCAAACACGGGTAACGAGGTTTCCTTGCCGAAGAAGAGGAATCAAATGATTTCTCTTGAGGGGAGTTATTTTGTTTCTTCTTGTTTTTCCCCTTTTTCTTACCTCCTAGTTGCTTTTCATTCTTTCCCTTGTTAGATGACATGACATTTATTTTGGATGTAAGAGTGTTATTAGGTGCATTTGTAGTTTGGTTGTTAATGGAAAGTGTTTGACCAGATGGTCTACCTATCGTTTGTGTGCTCGAAGAACCAATCACACCATCGTTGGCATGAAAGTCCTTACTCGATGGTGGAGGAGGAACAATGAAAGCTAGTCGGGGTGCATTCGGGATCTTGTCATAGAGCATGCTGGATTGTGTATAAATCAAATCCAAATATTGGGCACGAGCAATTACTTGCTCTTTTGTGACAACTCCACCTTTTGCTACATCCTCAGTAATAGATGGAAGTAAGGATTTTATAAACCACTCAGCCACAAGTTGATAAGGAACAAAAGTTTTAACCATGCGACGATGACGACGCCACTCATGAATATGATTAGAGACATGAGTAGAAGTGGTTTGTTTAAAGTTGGTTAATAGTTCCTTTCCAACCTCATATCGTATGGGTAACTGGAAGTGGGTTAAAAATGTGGTAGCTAAGGTAGTGAAGTTATCAAAAGAAGCTTGTGGTAACTCAATGTACCATTTCGCAACCGGACTAGTAAGCGTTCTCTGGAAAAGACGAAGTCTAACATAATCATCATTCAAGGAGTTTGACGAACACCATAAATGAAAAGTCATGACATGGTTGGACTAGTATTTTCTAGGATTTCCATTGAATTTTGGAATATTGGAAGTTAACTTATGAGGAATCACTGGCCGCCAAGGTGCATAAAGAATTGGGTCATTGGTGAGCCGATTTAGATCTGGTAACTCAAGTGTAGCAACAAAAGGAAACTATCTATTAAGGTCAGGTTGAGCATATCCAGAGTAAGATGGAATTTCCTGGGAGATGGGCCTTTGCATACTAGCATAAGGCATCTATTGCTGGTAACCTTGATATGGGTAAGTTTGTTGAGCAAATCCGGTGTAAGGTTGTTGTTGTTGTGCACCAGGGTAAATCTGTTGTTGTCCAAACCTAGCATAGGCTTGTTGACCAGCGCCTGGATAAACTTGTTGCTGACCAAATCCAACTTGAGCTTGTTGTCCAAGTCCATGTTGAGGTTGGTATTACTGGAATTGTTGCTATTGATATTGGGGCTTCCAAGGCTATTGAATCAACTATTGTTGTTGTTGGTACAACGGTTGTTGATTTAATGGTTGTTGTTGCCCACCAATATAAGGTTGACTAGGTTGTGAATACACTAAACCAGTGTAAGTCTATGTCATTCCAGTAAAAGGTATACTAGCCTGAAGTTGTTGGGCTCTAGATAGAAGTGGTTGTTGTAAAACTTCCTGAGAAGGATGGATCTGTATACCTAAAACTTGAGGGTTTGAGGTTGAAGGGCCATCTTGCGCAAGTTGTGATACAACAATCTGAGATGATGACTATAACACAGTTGTAACAACAGGTGTTGTACATATGAATGAGGCAAATTGCATAGGTTATGATGGATACACAAGCCTAGGTTGAAGGGCATGGTTGGCTGCCACTGACAGATAGTCATTCCAGGTTGACTTAAAGATGACGGCATACCAACATATGGTTTCCCCCCAAAATATAGAGGATGAGGAGAATATGCATATTATTCTCTGTATGGGGGTAGTCCAGTGTTAAGAGGATACAAAGGACGATAACCAGATGAACCAGCTTGATGTGAACTTGATGGGTCCAGCTGTTTAGTACTCGTAAATGAGGAACCAGATAAAATTCTAGTAGAGGACATTGGTGAAGACCAAGGGATAGAATAAACACCTGAGTGGGTTCTCGATAAAGATTGGTAACCCGATGGGATGGATGGAACACCATACAAATGTGACTCAGGTGTCATAGTAAACATCGAAGAGGTTGCGACAGAAGATTCTGCTGTAGCTGTAACAGATGGTACAACCTGAGATGTTGACTCTGCCATAGTCAAATGTCCAAATAAGTTTCCTAACGAGTCAACAGGTGTCTGAAAGTAATCAAGATCAAAAGGAGTAGTGAAATGAGGAGTATAAAGATACATATAAAGTCCAGTTCCAAAATGGAATGGAGTTCTGTGTGATTCTACCTCAAGTTCCTCTTCTATTGAAATCAAACTAGGTGGAAGAATTTCACCTTCTAGTCTGTAATAGATTTTTGGTTGTTGCTGAGGTAAAGAGGAGGTCTCGATAGTTACGGATGTTTGAGGATCTACCGGTTGATCTTCTTCCAGTAGGGTAACAACTTTCGATTGTTCTACTTCAAGATCCAAATGTTCTGGTAAAAGAACAAGTTCAGGTTGGGCTTCGTGAACAACTTCTGGTTCAAAAGTAACTTTTGATTGAACAGTGATGGGTTCAGGATTCAGTTCTAGTCGAATAGATTTAGGCTCAAAATTAATTTCTTGTTGAACAAATTTGGATTGAGAATCAACTTGTTGTTAAACAACTTGGGTTACCGTTTCACTAGATTCAGTTGTAGTTTCCTCAGGTAATTGTGGAGATTCCACTTCAGTAACAGATGTACCAGTAACCGTAGGAGTGACTAGGGTCAAATTACTTATTGGTATAGGTGTTTTTGATAATTCAGATGAAGAACCATATGCTTGTGAAGTACTGGATCTAGTCAAACAAGACCACTTTGATCGAAGAGGTGTAGCTTCAGGTGGTAAAGGCGGGTTACTCGCTGCTCTCCATGAATGATGGGCTAAGGGTTGATGTTCCTCCACAATTGCTGATTGATTTTATTACAAAAATAAATAAACAAAAAGGGGTAAGCTAGGAAAAAGGTTTACCAAGCAACTGTGAACTGCAAAATACCTCCTGGCAAACCAAGATGTACGGGCAGACAATCTCCCTGAATGCTGTGTTCAGTGTATCATAGTGTATAAGGCGGTTGACTCAGTTACCTAAGGACGGATAGAAACCTAGTGTTGTCCTCCCATATATATCTGAAAGTATGTGGAGGCCCAATCCGTATTAGCGTTGTCTAAGGCAAAACTGCACAGTGAGAGCATTCCCATAAACTTTACATATTGTAACACCGCCCTATATACCCAAAGGTATGTGGATGAGCTATGATATACTCACATATGTGGAATGAGATGTCACACTTGGGATGTATTGTAGACAAGTTAGTGACAACTGCTATGTTTTATGACGTCGAAACATGTCTCTAGCCTAGAACCTCTAAATGTTATTCGTTAGGTGACAATGCTCCATTAGGTAAATTGATGTTAATTTTAAGTTGATCTTGCTTAAGAATTTGCCTTCCAAGATTCACCACGTGATGTATTTTCAATTCCTGGAATGCAACTAACATGATAAGCATTATTTTCATTCAATTTAACAATGAGAATCTTAGCTAGTAGGGATAGATCAATCAAATTTGTTTCAATCAAAGAGAAAAGAGCACAATCTAATGCAATTTCCCTAAACTACTTCTATGAGCACATGCAAACTTTTTTCAATGCATGATGCAAGTTTTTCTTTTCGATTCCCTTAATGTTATGATGAACAGAAAAGGAAACTAATGTACATACAATCAATCAATCTTTAATAAGAATCAAGAGTTTACGACAATTCTTTTTTGAAGGAAAAGAAGAATTTTATGACACTTTCTTTCGAACAAAGATTAATCGACTATAATCTAACTTTGTCAATGAATCAATAATGACAAAGAAATCATTTAAGAAACATTAATCAATCAAATCAAAGTAGGGCTAGCAAAGGAGATACAATGTTGATTTCAGAGACATGACATTCATTGATCATTCAACAAACAATCAAACAGAAGAAATTTGGTGAAAAGCCCTATCCAAAGGTGGAAAACTGACCTAAGGAGGATCAACGCAGCCCTGAATGGGAGATAGTGCACTTCAGATCACTGTCCCTAAGCCAAGGGTGCTCTGCAGCACATTATGTCTCTCACAAGCCTACGGTGGTGATAGTAAGCCATTTCAAGAGGCAACTAAACATAGTTTTTTACCAAAATTCACTTCAACAAGACTGAAATGCAATTAATGAAAGGGAGTAAGGTCTGCTAGAGTGTCCTAAGATGTGATAAGCTACTCGGAATAATTTGGTCGCCAATTTGTTATGAATAATTTGGTATCTATGGATAAATACTAATTCCCTAGAAAATAGCTGTATCTAGAACAACAGTTTAAAGTACTTTAACCTTTCTCTATAAGCAATAGATAAGACAAAGAGAGAATGAGAGGACCTACTTGTACTTTCGCTTTCCTCTTGTCTCCTTTGTATCGATCCTGTCGCTCCTTCTCGTACTTAACACGCTTGAGAAGTAAATGTAAACATCAGCAGAAGACAAAGAACCGATCAAAGCAAAAGATCTATTAATTACAAGTGAATTGAATCAGATACATTCACACATATAAGTGTCACATATCAAGAGAAGTATATGAAAAAGGTGCAAATACGTTATTGATAGAAGGAAGAATTACAACCATGAAGCCTGATTTGAAGTCACTCCTCCAGCTTTGATTCCATCCACATCACATCATAAGCATGACAATTCGGTAATATAATGACACTTACAATAGTCTCAATTCTCAAACTAACATTATCTCCTTGCAATCATCAAAGTCCAACCCCTTGATCACTTAGATGAGTTCTCAATTTATAGGAAGATGGAGGAGGTTTTGTCATCAATGAGGGTATTGAATGGCCTTCCAAACTTAGAATTAGTTCCATGGAGGAAGGGATGAGAGGATAAGATGTATCTTAACTCATTCCTCATCCATTTTTGAGCTCATATGAGATGATAAGTGTGGGAATCATCTAGAAGGATCCAGAAGATAAGAATATTCCCCAAAACCTATGTGAATTTCACTCAATCTCGCCCAGCACAAGTCAAAGAGGGCCTAAGTGCTCTGTAGAGCACCTTGGCATGGACTCAACTGCTTGGCAGCACACCCTTGCATGGGCCTAACTGTGCTGGTCCCTCTAGAGGTCATTTTAGGATGTCTTCAGGCCATGAAACTTTATGGGAAGGAGGCATTTAAAAGGTTGACTTGTTTAGGGCATGTAGCAATTGAAATTAGGGTTTGATGAGCCCTAAAACATTGATCTGGATGATGGTAGTGTTGTGCCCAAATGGATCTGTAGCACCATGTCACAATATCATATCATCATGACATCATTCGTGACGTCACTTCCACATCACCCTGGGACTTCGCCATCACAAGTTTTAAAGCGACACAGTTTATAACAATCCTTCACCTTAGCCGATTTGTGAATGTGATTTGAATTGTGATGTAAGAATCGAACTCGACACATAACTTAAAAGTTATCAATAATATTTCACGTTCGGGTCCTTCATAAATTTCATAGTCCTGATCATTCCTTTGCCTCCGCTATAAACGCCTATTGCGATAATACAAAAATCCTGACTTGTCTTGTAAAAATAAATGACTCAGATCTAATCTGTTCAGATCAACAACAAAGAAGATTTCAGACTCCCCTGCACTCAATTTTAAGTTTATCAAAAGGGGGGGGGGGGTCCGAAAAGTGGGTTTTTCATCTAGCCCTATATCTACGTGTCATTCCTTTTTTCTTTCGAACTACCCTCTTCACAAACTAGTGACCACTTTGAACCCCCTATGAAAACACCAATAAGCCTCCCCTTTTCATCAACATTTGTTTTGCGATTTGTGATAAAACCGTAAAGTCTGCCTCTCTTATAACAAACATCACTCCACATTCTTCTCCATGATGTCTGTGTTCAGGATTTATTACTCTCTACATTTTTATCTTGATTTCCTTCAAAACGTGATTTGTTTCAAATGAAACTCTCTTATCAGTCTCATTTATTTTTAGCTTATTGATTCCTGTTTTTCATGTTCAGGTTCATGATAGAAGAGGACAACTGTTCTGATAAGTGGAAATTCATTTCAAACAGACAGACAAACATCCATATAATCTGATGGAACAAACAAAGTCGATGAAGACAACAAATCACATCCAGAAATTCCTACCAAAAAACTGTTTTCCTTTAAGTGTTATTGAAGGGATCTGTTTAAATTCCCTCAACGCTCTCCACAATACATTCAATTGTTTTTTTGCTATTTAAGCTTGCTTTTTGTATGAAATTTAGGTCCTGAATTTTATGAAGAAAGGTTCATGAAATCTCGCACTATTGCAATTTCATACTCTTCTCAATAGAATGATTGGAACATTGTTTTAGGAATTTTCATAGAGAATTTTGAGAAGTTGCATTTCTGTAATCCTGAAATCATCTTTGTGAGAATGAATAAACTATTTCTATTTCTTTTATGAGCTGAGAAATGTACATATGATATTTCTATCTTTGTACCTCTGTTTTGTTCATAATTAGATAGTAAATTTAGCTTTTCAGATTGTTTATTACATGGTATTTAAAGAACAATGTTACATGTATTCATTTTTGACAATGTTGCCATTGATATTTTTAAATACATGTTAAGCAATTTTCTTTGATATTCTAAATGCGATATGAGCTATACACATTATTTTGATTAACTATTTTTTTTTAAATAATTAAAAATATTATATATTATATAATATCATATATATTATATCTTATATATTATATATATAATATATATATATATATATATATATTATATATATATTTTATATATATATTATTTTTATATATTTATTTTTATATTTTATTTATTTATTTATTATTATTATTTTTATTTTTTATTTTTATTTCTATTTTTATTTATATTTTTATTATTTTATTATATTTTATTTTTATTATTTATTTTTATTTATTTATTTTTTTTGAATTTAGCTATTTCTATATTGATACAAAATATAGTTACATGGAGGCTGAAGCCTCTAGAGTTCTAGCCTCAGAGAAGGCATGCTTACAAAAATCCCTTGAAAACCAGTCCAGAAAACCTTCATGGTAACCTGCTTTGAAACTTGATGTGTCTGGAAACTGAAACCGAAAGCTTGGACAAAGTATTTGGTTCCAATCAAAAACTCAAAACCGTGCGGCCTCTCCACGACCAGAGGAGGACCCAGAAACATTTTAACCCAGAACAAAATCCAAGAGGACAGAGACCTTAAGACAATATTTACGATAGTAACCAAACAAACTGTTGAATACTCCCTACGCAGGGGAAACCGAGAAGACAATGTTAGCAAAAGATCTGATACTGAGTTGTGAGGCCAGAAATGATTTTGGAATCTGAGAATGTAAAACGTTTTTGGCCACTGCAGAGCAAAACATAAAGAGCAGACCTGTTCAAACATTAGGCAAGTTTGGAGGCGATTCCTCAATGATGCGGTAGCCGAAATGGTTAGGAACATCCGAATCTGAGGGAAGACCTTCTTTACTTGATGAGCCATCCCCTGCTGGAGCGCTGGGTCCGGAAAGAGTGGTGGACTCCGGAATTGCTGCGTCACCTGGATCCTTTTGCTGAGAATCTTTAGTCTGCGTGGAAGTGATCTTGTCTGCTGTCTTCGGCTCCAAGGGAGTGTTAGGAATAGCAGACCCCAAATCAATAGCTCCCGAACCAGCAATGTCTTCACACAACTCAACTGTGACTAATGCTATGAAGGAGGAGTTGCCTAGGGAGCAGGGGAAGCGGAAGCGAGCCGTGTGGGATTGGGAGTGGTAAGAGCAAGCTTTGGGGATAATTTGCCCTCTTCCCCTGCGACGATCACTTCTGGTGATAGGGTATC
The DNA here is from genome assembly GCA_000404065.3 of Pinus taeda. Classification (NCBI taxonomy): domain Eukaryota; kingdom Viridiplantae; phylum Streptophyta; class Pinopsida; order Pinales; family Pinaceae; genus Pinus; species Pinus taeda. Next base: position 104,468 of record APFE030319490.1, read on the forward strand.
TGTTAAAGCTGAATTTCGAAGCATCAGACAAGGGTTCTGAAGTTGTGGAGGATGGCTGGCAGGAGACTTGACCACGAGAGCTACCTCTCCTACTGCTCATCCTGGAGCGAACTCTGGGCATTATGAGGAATGCAGGAGGGGCGGAACAGACAGTGGCAGAGGAGACAGAGAGGGAATAACTGGAGATGGAGCTGGATTGAATCGTAGGAGGATGGAAGCTTTGATGAAGGGTGGCGTAAGGAGCCCAAGCATGGCAGATTATTACCTTGTTACGAGTGCCAGGAGCATGAATCTCGCTGGAACCGCTTAAGCATAGGGGAGGAGCTAGAATGGAGAGCCAACCGAGCGCCATTACAAATAAACTGTTGAGCTGAAGGATTGAGGGGAGTTGCGTTAATGCGGCATTTAATTTGAGGTCCTGCATCATTAATACAAATTATGCTCATGCGAGGCCGACTGGCATAAATGAAGAGCCACGCTCCTTCCTTCCACGCCGCCGTCGAGATGCATTCCACCTTATACACCCGCATCCAGGTATTTTGATTAACTATTTAATCAAAATAATCATCTTGAAATATTTTCATTTCCATTGGTGTTTGAGCAATCTATATTAACATTTACTAAGGAATCATTATAGGTTGCATCTAGATAAATGTTAAACAATCTCGGGTTATAGAGTAGATTAATGCATATGTTTTCCATTTGATTAATTGCTACAAATCCATCTATTTCACTCCACTATAATCATTACACATTCATTCAATCACCTTTCATTGGGAAACTGGTCCCATTATATCTTGTCGGAGCCACTACTTAAACGGAAAAGGAGTTGTCTTAAGGTATGGACTAGGTGGTTTTCCCCCATGTTGATGCAACGATTTTTGAGGCCTCAACAGGTCTATATATTGAGGGCATGAATTTATTTGTTTCTCCTTCTAGGTGTTCCTTACATATGTAAAGCCACATCTTGTCTCCAACATGAAATGCATGGTCTTCTCTATGTTGACCACATTTTTTCTTATACTACAACTATATTTTCTCAAGATTCTCTTGCACTTTTAAGTGTATCATCAAGATCCTTTTAATGAATTTACTTGATTTTATCTCTTCTCCTTTCACCTCTACTTTTTATTTTTATTTTTATTTATTTATTTTTTTTTTATTTCTATCCATTAACAATGTGAAAAGTGAGGGAGGTAGATATTTGAAGTAAGTCCCAAAAGGTGAGTATTTTGAGGAAGAATGGAGTTCTCAATTCTATGAGTGTTGAATGTAAACAAGCTATTCATCTCATGTTTCCAGATTCGGTAACCTCTTAGAATTGAAGCAATATTTAGTTAAAAAAATCAATTTCTCCATTGGTATTAGATGAAACATAATGGAATATCCATGGAATACCTGACTTGGTATCCATCCCCTCCCAAAATATTATGTAAAATCTACAAGAAAATGATGGAGCTTCACAATCCAAAATGTACCTGCATATGAGTGAAAACCAACTCAATCCTAGAAAATATGCTATGTAAAATTCCATTTCATAAATTATTTACTATAAAAATAATAATAATAGTAGGCTCTATGAATGCTCCTACCCGATAACACACTCCCTAGGATTTTAGTGGCCTACAACCCTGAGTGCCTGTACTTGTTGATGCTCTCCTTCTTATTCTCAGGCCTTGTCTTCCTTGTGTTCACGCTTCTCCTTGCCCTCCCTAGATTTGTTCCCTCTGACTTTCCAGATCTTGATTCTTCTCGCTCTAGGTGTCGTTCTCTATTCTTCCACGGTGTGCCTTTTTGGTCAAGCGGTCAGCCATGAGTAGTCTGGCCCCTGAATCCCCTCAAGCCTAAGAATTCGTTTCCTTCAATGCCATGGTGTCCAATGGGCCCAAGTTTTAGAAATATCCCCCATCTAGATTTGTCAAAAAACTTGAGGACATTTCGAAGATTGAAGTCTATTCCTCCTAGGCCAGATCACATTCCCTTTAGATATTTAAAAGGGGGTTGGTGGGTCAATCATGGGTTTATGGCCCTCTCCTTGGAATTTCCACGTGTGGATCGAAAATTATTGGAAGATTCTAATCCAAGGTGATATTGCTTCCTCCTTCTGCAGAAAAGTGTTTTTTCACCTTTTTCTTTGAAAATAAGTCAGATACGGACTTGATGTTCAGGAGTGGGCCATATTTCATGGGTTCCCAAGGCCTCTACCTTGATCACTAGAGCCATAATTTCAACTCTTATTGTGATTTTCCCACCTCTATCCCTGTATGGGAGAAACTTCCCTTTCCCCCCCTCCATTATTGGAATGATGCTACCTTCAGATGCATCGACAATGTTTTAAGAAAATACATTGACTGTGCAGATTTGCATGAATTTTATTTTTCCTGTGCTCACATTTGTTTTGAGGTTGATGTTGAAAAAAGGCTCCCCATTGCAATTAATATTTTCCTTAAAAATTGGTCCCAGATTCAGGAAGTTGATTACGGCCAAATCCCATTCAAATGTAAAGTCTATCATGAGTACATATATTTTGCCACAAATTTTCCTAAAAAGGAGGAGGATCAGAAAAATAAATCATATCCAAGGGAGAAATAACAATAATAAAAGAAGAGATGCAACCCTAATAAGTAGCAACTGCCTCCAAAACCTTAGTAGGAACATGAAATCTTGAAAGGTAAAGGATCCTCTTCCCCAAAAAATAAATCTTCCAATAATGGAGAACGGTCGAGAAAATCTAGGAATCCAAGAGGCAATGATAATAGGTTCAAAGCCCTAGTCATTGAAGAGGAGGAAGGGGAAATCCCACATCAAGAAACCTCAGAACCAGATAAGCAACTTGAGAACCCTCCCCATCTGAGATCAGGGAAAGAACCCATAAACAAGCCTAAATCTAATGCCAATTAAGATAGTAATCTAGAGGACCATTTAGAATAGGAAGATGCTTTTACTGAGATTTGCAACAAGAAATGCTAAAAATAGCACTTCTAAAAATAGCTGGGCTATAAATAGTAGTTCAGCCATTGTGGATCTTAGCAACAATGGGTGAAAAATGAAAGTGCTAAAAATAGCTTTTCTAAAAATAGCATTTCGGGATCCCTTCTTATTTTAGTCAATCCATGGACTAAACATAGGAAGTAAAATTCAAATTTTATATTAACAGCAGTTTGTAAATTAATTAATTAATTCATCTTGAGTTAATTAGTTAAGGAATTATGAACTTGAAGTCTTTGTGAGGACATGCAACAGTTTCTCCTTTGATTGAGGGATTTATCCATCAGTTAAAGAGATAAGGATGAGTTGTAATATTGAGTTGTAATTAGTTGGCTCAATTAACTGAGTCAAGTCCAGTTAGATTAATTCAACAATTTGTTAAATTAATGAGAGTTCAGTTAGTTAATGCTTGCACGCATGTAACTACTATATTTCAGATAATTGAAGATTCACTCATGGATAACTCATGCATGTCAGTTTAGTCAGAGATCCAGTTAAGATCAGATGGAGGGACAGTGTACTATCAGTTGCTAGAATATTCCATTGTGAATATTCCTTGCATGCAGAAGGAATATTATTCCTTAAGGATTGCGCAGTTGGATCAGAGGCAACAGTGACAGTGATGAGGCCAATTCACACATGTGACATCATTGGACCCCAATCAAAACTGCGCAAGGAAATAGGAGGCTTGGAGGGCTTGAGGAAGATATATATTATGTCTATTTAGTCTGTGAGAAGCATTGTTTGATTGTAGAGAGAGCAAGATAGCTTGAGAGTTGATTCTTTTTGTAGCTTGAACAAGATTTCCACTTGTATGATAATACAGAGTTGGGGTTTTAGGCTGGTGCTTTCCCCAGTGATATATCTTCTGTGTTATGGTTGAATACTTCTTATTCTCAGTTATATTTGTTCTTGGTTGATGTTAGTCATGTTCGATTAAGCTTCTGCTAAATTGTTTGTAGAAGTAGATCAAGTGTTTTGCTTTAGTACATTCATTATCAGGTGATCTACAGTGGGAATTTCTACATGGTATCAAAGCAAAGGTGATCAAGGAAGAATAGTATAAAAGCAGGAGAAGTTCAAAGTTTGGTTTCTGAATATTGAGTTGAGTTCTTATCACATCTATTTCACCGATGGCGTTCAATGGTTTGAGACTTGAATATGCCCTTTATGGCAGTTCGAATTATATAGCCTGGAAGGATTGTATGGAGGTAGTATTAGAAGCTAACAGTCTAAAGGACTTCATTGATCAAGAAGTCCAGAAGCTGACTGATGCTAGTCAACTGGTGGAATGGAAAAAGTGTGTGGCTAGCGCAAGGAGAATCCTCCTGGAGGGAGTTCGAGATCACATTATCTCGAGCCTCCATGGGAAGGAGACTCCATTTTTGATGTGGAAAACATTGAAAGATATTTATCAGAATAGCAACGATCAAAGGAAGCTGGCGCTGAAAGATAAGCTTCGAAAGATCAAGTGCGAAAAGGGCGACACAATCTCTATGTCCCTGAACAAGCTCACCACCTGCAGGGATGAGCTTGGAAGCATAGGGATTATGACAACTGATGATGACATGGTGAGTCTTGCACTCCTCGGTCTTCCTAAGAGCTGGCATAGCTACCAAGACTCGGTTAATGGAAGATAGAAACTGCTAGATTGGGAACGACTTTGGTAGGATCTGATGCATGAGAAGATAAGGCGAAGCACCATGGATGGATCTTCATAAAAACAAGATGATGAAGAAAATATATCTTTAGCGAGTAAAGCTAAGAAAGGGAAAGGGAAGGTGTCCCAATCCAAATCTTCTCATGGTGGGAAGAAGGTTGACAAGTCGAAAGTGCGATGCTTTCACTATCATGAAGTGGGCCATTATGCAATGAATTGTCCACAAAATAAATCCAAGAAGGGTTCCTCCAAGGGATTTGGTGGTGATGAATTAGCTTCACAGTTTGGGCTAGATTTCTCGCTTATCGCATGCATCGTTTCATCCATGGTGGGATGTGTTTGGTACTTGGACAGTGGAGCTTCTTTGCACATGTTGGGTAACAAGAATATTTTCAGTACATTGGAGGAGAAGGATCTCCATATACGGATCGAGATGGGTGATGATGGAAAGTGCTGTGTCTCAGGTGAAGGTACAGTTGTGTTTCAGAGGGAGCATGGTGCTTCTCTCACCCTATCTGCTGTTAAGTATGTACGAGGTTTGAAAAAGAATCTTGTGTCTGTTGCTATGCTAGAAGATAAAGACTATGATGTAGTCTTTAGTAAAGGAAAAGCTTTCCTGAGGCATATCGACACCTGACAGACCAAGTGAATAGGGATTCGAGTAAAGAATCTCTACAAGTTGGAGGTAGATGACTGTGCTGCATTGAGTTCCAAAGTAGAGGTGGTGCAAAGCCAAGATGTTGGCAAGCTGTGGCATAAATGACTGGGCCACTTGCATCACAGGGCCTTGAAGATCATGCGACAAATTTCTACTGGCCTACCCAAGGGAAAACTAGAGCAAACAGATACATGCAAAGGATGCACCCTGGGTAAGTACACAAAATCTTCCTTTTATGATCGGGATAGTAGAGCTAGAGTAATCCTGGAGTGAGTTCACTTAGATGTATCTGGACCATTCTCTATAGCCTCCACCACTAAGCAAAGTTACTATGATATTTTTATTGATGATTTTTCTCATAGATGTTGGATCTACTTTATGCAAAAGAAGGATCAGACCTTCTTGAGGTTTTGTGAGTTTAAAGCCTTGGCAGAGAAGGAATCTGGGAATAAAGTAAAAGCCTTGCATAGCAGCAATGGTGGAGAGTATGCTTCCCAATAGTTTAAAGACTTCTGTGCTACAAAAGGAATTAAATAGGAACTGAAGGCACCTCATAACCCACAACAGAATGGGGTGGCCGAAAGGAAGAACAGATCTATTGTGGGAGAAGCTTCGAGCGATGTTGCATGACCAAAGCCTACCACTTCATCTATGGGATGAGGCATGCAATATAGCAATGTACCTTCAAAACAAAAGTCCTCATCGTATTTTGGGGATGAAGACACCTATGGAGGCTTTTTCGGGGAAGCAACCAGATGTGAGTCACTTCCATATTTTTGGATGACCAATTCTCTGTCAAGTGACCAAATATGCTCGGAAGAAGCTAGACCCAACAGCTGAGTTGGGGACACTTGCGGGGTAAAGAGATACACCCCACAACTATCGTGTGTTTCTGCCTGCCAGTCAAAGGACCATAGTGCATAGGGATTTGAAGTTTGACGAGCAGAGAGCCATGCAAGTGTCACTTGAGAGGGAGCTCAAGTTGCGTGGTGATGAGGAACTTTTAGTTCCAAAGGAGGAGGAGCCTCCTGATGATATGGATCAGCCACATGCAGAGGATCCAGTAGTGGAGACCACCACTCCTCGAGAGTCTTCCAGAGACGGGTGAAAACGCTCGCGGGAAGCTAACAGATTGATGCTAGATGCGAGAAAGAATGCGGGGTAGCCATCCTCTCAACACAGATAAAGGAGATCTCCCGAGAGATACACTAGCTACATGGCCTTGGTTGGGGAGTGTGTAGCAACCGAGACTTCTTCTTTTCAGCAGGAAGTGCAACAACCAATCTGGGTTGATGCAATGGTAGAAGAGTACAATTCTATCATACAGAATAGTGTGTGGGATGTTGTTCCTAGACCTGGGGACAAGTTAGTGGTTAGTTCCCGATGGCTTTAAAAGGTAAAGTAGGCAGTTGATGACAGTGTTGAGAAACACAAGGCAAGGTTTGTTGCCCAAGGTTTCTCACAGATTGAGATGAAGGACATGGGCCTAATGCACTACTTTCTAGGCACGAAAGTGTGGCAGAAAGATGGGGAAGTATTTATGTCTCAAGGCAAGTATGCCAATGAGATACTCAGGCACTTTCACATGGAGAAGTGCAAATCAATGCAGACTCCTCTAGCTAGGAACTGGAGGAAGGAGGATGCTACTTCAGGTGAGGTAGTAGCTGCTACTGTTTATCAATAGCTGGTGGGTTCACTTATGTATTTAGTGAACACACGACCCGACTTATGCTTTGCGGTGAACCAGCTGAGTCAAGCTATGGTTCAACCTACCAAGTTGTTTTGGAAGGCAACAAAGCATGTGCTGAGATATATCAGAGGCACTACATAGTACGGATTATGGTACAGACAGATAAAGGGAGTGAAGCTGCAAGGCTTCACAGATGCAGGTTGGGCTGGTAGTCCATCAGACTGGAAGAGCACTTCTGGAGGAATATTCAACCTTGGTTCAGCTGCAGTTTCTTGGTATAGCAGGAAACAAAGATCAATTGCACTTAGCTCAGCAGAGGTTGAATACATGGTTGCCAGTCAGGCAGCATGCGAGGCCATTTAGATGCAAAATATTCTAGTGGGATTGTTTGGTCAAATGATGGATCCTATAATGATATACTGTGATAACTAGATTTGCATAAAACTCTATGAGAATCCAGTGTTTCATGACATGTCCAAGCATATAGACATTCGTTACCATCATCTACGAGACTGTGTGGTCAAGAGGATCATGATGTTGCAATATGTTTCGACGGAGGAGTAGGATGCAAATATTTTGACTAAGGCATTGTCAAAATGCAAGTTCGAGTTCCACATAGATAGGATCGAGGTTACTGATAATCCCTTTCTTGTTGAGAGGGAGTGTTGAGATTTGCAACAAGAAATACTAAAAATAGAAAATGATAAAAATAGCACTGCTATAAATAGCCAGGCTATAAATAGCAGTTCAGCCATTGTGGATCTTAGCAACAATGGGTGAAAAGTGAAAGTGCTAAAAATAGCTTTTCTAAAAATAACATTTTGGGATCCCTTCTTATTTTAGTCAGTCCTTGGACTAAACATAGGAAGTAAAATTCGAATTTGATATTAACAACAATTTGTAAATTGATTAATTAATTCATCTTGAGTTAATTTGTTAAGGAATTATGAACTTGAATTTCTAGAATTTATTGATGATGAAATTAATGATTGACACCTTTGTCTTTATTTAATCTTCTACCTAGATAGCTCCTTGTTTGGCCAATTATTCCCTCCTTTGTTTTTCCTTTCATGTCTCTACATTATGAATCCTTAATTTATGAATGTGTAGTGAAAATTTTGTATTATATATACATTTTTCAATAATTTTCATTATTGGTATAACTGCACAAATAAAAGACCTTTACTAGAATCTTCAACCACCCAAAATTTTTAGTCGTAAAAATTCCTTAAAGCCTCCACGATTGGCACTGAAGAATTTTTTCATCAGTTTTCCCAATACTATAGCACTAAAATACTCCACAAAACCATTATATAAAACAAATTTTCCTTATAGTGTTATTAATATTGTGCTTATTACACTAGATTATAACATGAAATTGTTACAAAAATCCCATCCACTTATAGTGTTCCTTTATTGAAGTTTACTCTAGGCCTAAAGATATTGCAACAACTCGAGATATATGTGGATATTAACTACCTTGATCAAGAAATAGTGCTTCTATTTATTAATAGTTTGTGCTGCAACATAAATCTTCTCAACATATTTATGACAATTGATGAAAAATCATAAAAAAATTAAGAATGATAACATATTGGCTTACCTCCTCAAACTTAACACTACTATCATAACCTATGCACCTTCATTCATCTAGACATCAAAAATATTTTCTAAATTGAGCAATGTGAGCACTGGTGCTTAATTCTTTGTAATCCTTATATTGATTCTTTCCCCTTGTGAAACTCTTCACTTACGTTTTTGGTATGGAGTGGTAGCTGATAGCTAAGAAAGCGAGCGAGGTTGGGGTGGATGTTCACCTTTGATATTCTTTCATTTTTGATTGAAGAGACATGACAAGTAGACCCATATTTCTATTTTATCATTGATTTGGAACTTTTACTCCTCAAAATTTCAACAGTCTTGGACTAGGGTTCACAGGGTGTTTCACTTTACCTAGCAAAATAGGACTAGTCATTGTCATTTGTCTAGGGGATCACATTGTTCTCAACTAAAATGTGTGACAACCTTTCTAACTAGGTGAAAATAAAAAAGTAAAGACTAGAACCTTGTTGAGGCATCTTATCCTCAACCACCTAGACTCAAACTCCTAGCTTGTTGGACCTCATCCCAAGATTCATGGAGGTAATCCCATCTATCATGGAACCCACTCCTCCTTATATGGATTTTATCCCTTGAGATATGGATCTTCGACTTCTAACCCTTCTCCTATAAATATAGAGCTGCTCTAAGGAGAAGGGGTTGAATGTTTTTAGTAAACATGCCCTTACGTTTCCCATTTGAGTTTGAGATTGAAGGCTTATTGTGTGAAGGAGGAATGAGATATTTGATTGAAGACTCCAACAACAAGGCACACAGTTGTAAATCTCATGTTATTTATCATTAATAGAAATACTTGTTTCTTCCCGTATGCTTCTGTTTAATTGTTTAGTGTAAAGGTCCTTAAACTCTTACATAATTTACGATTGAATCTTTGTTATATTTTTATGCTTTGATCTCTTTTTGGTTATGACTTTGCAGGAACCTCGTGGAGAATCAAGGGAGAAAGGTTGAAAGATATAATGGGCCAAAAGGAGGATCACCAATTTGAATTTCATTAAAAGGGATGAGATTTGCGTCCTCTTCATCTTTGCGATTTAGTCGTAAATTAAGAAATATTTGCATTTTTTGTTTATTGTTACTAGTATTGGTTTCCAAGCCTAGGGAGATCTCATTTTGTTTGCAAAACCATATTTTTCAAGATAACAATTTGACGACTCCACCGGGGATCGATTAAGTTCTTTAGTGGCTTCCTTTTTCTACTCACGCCTTTCAGTATCTTCAAGGTTTTCTTTTGATCCTTAGATTCTTGTTTTTTAAGGCCTTTAAAAAGTTTTTGGTTTTTTCTTTGTGTGTCTACCTGTTGCACCATGCTTTCAAAAATACAACGACACTTGAACACTTTACCTTCATAAATAAAGTGAAGTCACACTGTTGCAACTGTGTAAGTGCTACAACCTTAGAAAAGTCCAAATAACTAGGGATTTACCCTCTCGATCTACAAGTTTTTGTTTGTTGTGATATTTTGCATCTTTGTTCATGTGAGAAAAAGTCAACATTAGGTTTAGATTATTGTTTTTTATTGTCTTCTTGAGAAATCACTTTTCTTTACAGTATAGTGTTTTTGGTGTCTGATTGGTTTGCTGATTTTTTTAAAGAGAATCTTTGGGTTTTGCAATTGTTTATGATTATTTTAGTTGAATTGATCAAAACAATCATTCTTGCATGTCGTAAAGAATTATTTCATTATTTGAAATGATAGTGTTATGATTAAAAGATAGCCTTGATTTGTTTTGTAGGCTTGTTTTAAACATAAAGCAAAAAACAAATCTCCAATTGATTTGGATTAATGTTTTCATTATGAAAATTAGTGCATTAGAGGATTTATGACATTTTTCTCTTATTAATTGATTCTTGCATTATAGCGAGTTTGTTTTTTATTTTAAAAGAGCATTGCTAGAATTTTTTTGTTTTCAATTAAAAGAGCGTTGGGACTCATAAATGTCATATTTTCATCCACCTTTTATTTCACTATTCCTTACATTTCATCATCCCATTAACCTTTTATCATATCATTTTCATACATACATTTGGGTTTCACCTTCTTATTTTCCATTTTATTCATTTTTGCATTACAAGTGAATTTATGATTAATTATTAGAAAATGTACATATTTTATATATATCTCAAGAATATGTGAGTTTTGTGATGTGTAGGAAATAGGTGAAGAATTAATTCCAAGAGACTTATCCATATCTCCTCCACCATATTAAAGAGATAATTATGCAAGCCTATTCCTAAGGAGAAAGTCATGGAGGATTTGGTTGGCATATCTTATCCAAGATATGTGAGAGATTTATGGAAGATTCAAAGGGATCATATTTTGTAATAATGGGAAAGTAGTTAAAAATACTTGAGAGATTTGTGGGATCATATTTTGTAATAATGGGAAAGTAGATTAGTGGATGATTATTATGAGTTTGTTACTCATGATCCCATTGTATAAATAGGAGTACAATCTCCTTCATTTGTAATCTGGAAGTTTTTGCAATCTTAGAATTTTGGAGATTTTGAAATAAAGGATCATACTTCAATTTTGCTTCTACATCTGAGTCTCCATTGAAGTGGTGTGCTGGTGGAGTTATGGAGGGGCCCCATGGCCTCACTTGCATTCTTATTTGTTTATAATTTACTTTATGTTTTTGTTTGATTTTAGCTTTCAAGTTTTATTAAATGTTCTAATATTAGAAGAGTCTTATTTGAAGGTGTTCTTGTAAGAGAATCGTAAGATCTCATACAATTATTAGATCTAGGTTTATTTCATTGAAAGAGATCTTAATGAATATGTTCCTATAAAGGGAATTTAAGATCTTGGACAAATTAGGAGTCCTTCTAGATCTATATATTTTAGATAATCACTTCTAAGTTTACTTTCCCGAGTTGACATTAAATTAAACTCTAATTTGCATCCGCATTTTAGACCACACATTTTGGCGCCGTTGCCGGGGAAGTGCAACTAGAAGGATTTAGTAATTGCTTTTATGCATTTGTTTTATGGACTAATTTGTGGAACTTGGTGACAGTAGGTTCGTAAAGAAGTTCAAAGTTTGGAGCATTCTTTTTTTTCATTTTCGCACATCGATAATTTAAATTCAATTTTTATTTTAAACCCCCCATTTCTCACTAATCCATCTATGGATGAGGGCTTTGACAATGTTGAACAGGTACTTCTTAGAGAGCAAGGACAATAACCTTGAGCCAACTCTAAGACAAAATTCTCACATACTTGCAAAACATAATGTAAAATTTTTAAATCTTGATGTGAGCATGTTCGAATTTTTAGTCCGTAGATGGCTTCACTGGAAGCATGCTTTTACTTAGAAAATCAAACATCTTTTAAGTTAATGTAGAATAGATTAGAAAAAAATAAAAATGAGATCTCATTAGAAGTCATTAGAAGTTGTTATCATTAGAAGTTTTTGGTTTTGTTTTCAAAAAAATAAATCATCATGAATAAATTCAGTGGCACATTTTTGCATTTCTATGTCTTGTTTCTGTATCACGGGTGAGCCAGGAGCCTGATTATCAGAAAGATTTGTATTATGAGAGTCTAAATGCTCCCGTGACATTGCATAAAGAGTGTAGATAATGCAAGGTTTTGTCGCAAATCTTAATTGTGTTTTATCCATCCATGCTAACCTGCATAAATAAAAATAAATCAAGAGATTAGTATGCTCTCTTCCTGCGCTTCGTGCAATCTGGAAGATCATAAAATCTATTGATTTATTTCAAATAAAAATACTCTTGCTGGAGAACTAATCTGCAATGTGACAATAAAGAATTTTGTGAATGAGAAAAAGATCATCTTCAAAACGCAACCCCTTACAAACGTCAGTTTTGAAAAGTAGTTTGTAATCAAACCAGGGAAAATCTAGACAAACGAAGACATGGGTTTTTTCCATAATAGAATGAACTATATAACCCAGAATTGTTTGCTTAAATTCCTAATGGTCTAAAAGAAAATCGTGGTTCTTCGGGACCCTATTTTGGTAACTACGTGAATAAAAACGGTTTTTACAATTAATGTGTAGAGAATTATGGGTTTTGCTCGCAGTGAAGCTGATTTTGAGCTTAAAAAGACATGGTAATTCTTTTCTTTGAGCATTGATTTAAAAACAAACGTTTATGAGTTTGGAAACTTCATTTTAGAGTTAGTTTATTTTGAGAATTTTCTTTATTAGTTTTTAATAAATAGAATTGTGTTGATTTTACAATTTCAAAAAAAAAAAAAAAATTTGAAAAATCTGTCTTCATTACATTTGATAATTTCTTTTTAAATTTGTTGTTTAAAAAAAAGAAAAAAAAAACATTCACAAAATTCACGCAGATTTGAAAATAAAAAAATGGAACACTTGAAAGCAAATTTTGAGGAACGATTTATCAAACATTTGGAGGATTCTATAAATGATGATTATCTTGTTTCAATAGCTTCAAGTTGGCATAACATATTTCTGTTGAATGCTTTTATATCACATACTAATATGCAGACCACAATAGATCTTTCTAATGCCAATCTTTTTGTCGAGCATATTTCATCTGAGACAAACAGGGAGTATTACTTTTCATGGTTATTTTAAGAATGGATTGATTTTAATATCATGATTAAGTCAATTTCAACACTTTGATTGTCCTTAATATGTTTTATTTGGTATGAAATTTTTGCATAAGAATCATGAAGGAAATGGCCATTTCTTCTTGAACACACTTATGTTTTCTTTCTGCCAAGTTTTTTTATAGGTTAAGGATAATCAAGTGATCATAAGGAGATTACATTGTGATGACAATTGGTCTTCCAAAGACTACATTGATGAAAAAAATTCTAAAGACAAATCCAACTCCACAACCACTACCTTGCACCTCCCTTTTTGAAACAGATTTTGAATTCCACTAATTGTAAATCCATAAAGCATGAAATTTCCATATCCATTTTTCACAGCAAGAGTTCATCTTCATACACCATGCATTTCCTTACATTCATTTTTTAGATGCTCGAAGTCATTCCCTTTCCATGATTACATTGCCTTATTTTCCTCACCATGCTGGTCCACACTGCTTGTCCGTGAGTTCTTTCCATTATAGTCCTACCAAATCTTTTTGTACAAACTCGTGTTGACTGATGTGGGATTCCTTAAGGCCCACCTTTCAACAAGTCTTGCCCCATCGACATCAACACCTTATCTAGGAAATAGACTAGAGTTCTTTTAGAGTACCTAGAGGCTTGCATGCCTTAATGGCAAGTTCTATCGCTGAGGATCATGGGAATACATCAATGTCCCTTGATCTTCAGATCTTGCAAGTGGCTCGATCTCGACACATCCATTCGCACTTCGCAAGATGTACTCCGGTACCTTGGCACTCATTGACATCAATGGTGAGTTGCCTCGCATTGGTTAACGGCATACATCAATGGCTGGTAATCCAATGATTTCTATTCATGCTCGACATCGACACATTCATTCACATGTTTAGAATTGTACCATTGGGTTTGTAGCGGGTGAAGACTATACACTTTTTCATGACTCCCTCAGCAGTTATAGCAGTATGCATTCTGATCTATGAGAGTACCACAGTTCCACTTTTAGCATTTATCTTTTCCATGATTCAACATCAGCAGTTCAGATTCCTTCATCTCCCAGGATCTAGTTACAACAACATCAGTCACATTTTCCTGATCTAGGAGCAGCAACAGCTACATTCCTATTGCATAATACATCATTCTTGGGTAAGTAGAGGTATGTTGTTTTCTAATCTTTAATCATGCAATTCCTTATATGTTAACTTGAATATTTTGGAAAATTCCCTTACCATGCTACATTTCCTTTCATGCGCCATGTCAAGTTGCATGAGGACATGCAACCAATTCAATTGAGGGGGGGAGAACTATATTCACTACATATTCACTTCCATGATTCCATTTCTTCACCACACTACATATTCACTTCCATGATTCCATTTCTTCACCACTATCACTCCATTTTTTTCATTTACCATTCACCAACATTTATTTCCCAATGATACTTTGTTGCACTTTGCTTCATACGCAATATTGGCACGCTTCATTAATATTACAAAAGGGCTTTCTTATGCACTTTATGATTTCCAGTGAGTGTTTACATTATTATTGAAGAAAAGAGAACAGAAAATGAAATGAATGTTGTTAACACAAGAACCAACATTCTTTGTATTCATGGTTGTCACACAAGAACCAAACATAAGAAAATGTAAGTTGTTACTCATGTCTTTCACATATCCTGGAAACATTCATTATTAAAAGACATCATCATGTAAAGCCAAAGTTCAAGATGCCAAATGTTCTTAAAGAGACCCATGCATGGTTGCATGAGGACATGCAACAAGTTCAGTTGGGGAGGATGTTGGGACTCATAAATGTCATATTTTCATCCACCTTTTTCTTCACTATTCCTTACATTTCATCATCCCATTAACCTTTTATCATATCATTTTCATACATACATTTGGGTTTCACCTTCCTTATTTTCCATTTTATTCATTTTTGATTACAATGAATTTATGATTAAATTATTA
This sequence comes from Pinus taeda, assembly GCA_000404065.3. Classification (NCBI taxonomy): domain Eukaryota; kingdom Viridiplantae; phylum Streptophyta; class Pinopsida; order Pinales; family Pinaceae; genus Pinus; species Pinus taeda. The sequence goes on from APFE030319490.1 coordinate 119,627, forward strand.
GAAATGTACAAATTTTATATATATATCTCAAGAATATGTGAGTTTTGTGAATGTGTAGGAAATATGTGAAGAATTAATTCCAAGAGACTTATCCATATCTCCTCCACCATATTAAGGAGATAATTATGCAAGCCTATTCCTAAGGAGAAAATCATAGAGGATTTGGTTGGCATATCTTATCCAAGATATGTGAGAGATTTATGGAATATTCAAAGGGATCGTATTTTGTAATAATGGGAAAGTAGTTAAAAATGCTTGAGAGATTTGTGGGATCATATTCTGTAATAATGGGAAAGTAGATTAGTGGATGATCATTATGAGTTTGTTACTCATCCCATTGTATAAATAGGAGTACAATCTCCTTCATTTGTAATTTGGAAGTTTTTGTAATCTTAGAATTTTGGAGATTTTGAAATAAAGGATCATACTTCAATTTTGCTTCTACTTCTGAGTCTCCATTGAAGTGGTGTGCTGGTGGAGTTATGGAGGGCCCCCATGGCCTCACTTGCATGCTTATTTGTTTATAATTTACTTTATGTTTTTGTTTGATTTCAGCTTTCAAGTTTTATTAAATGTTCTAATATTGGAAGAGTCTTATTTGAAGGTATTCTTGTAAGAGAACCATAAGATCTCGTACAATTATTAGATCTAGGTTTATTTCATTGAAAGAGATCTTAATGAAGATGTTCCTGTAAGGGGACTTTAAGATCTTGGAAAAATTAGAAGTCCTTCTAGATCTATATATTTTAGATAAGAACTTTCTCGGGTTGACATTAAATTAAACTCTAATTTGCATCCGCATTTTAGACCACACAAAGAGATTCATAGAAGATCGAATTTTGCATTGTTGAAAACTGAATGAAGCCTTCTCTTTTTCATAGATAGGATTTATCAAAGGGAAAGGGTTATATTCCATGTTAGCTGCATCAATTGAAATTGAATTATCATATTGGTTGGTAATAATACATATTTGACTACTTTAATAAAATGAGAAACAATAAAATCAATTAATACATACAAAAGTATTAATTGATCACATCACATTCAGTGTGTCTAGGATAGAAGATTTTTTCAGTGTCTATAAACATAGGAGCTATCGTTAATTATCTACATTAGACTATGTGGGTGGTCGGTAGTCCATGTACGATTAGTATATCAGAATGATTCCCATCATACATGAAACATTAGAAAACACTAACACGGACTGAGCTTCCATGTACTCTCGGGTATATTGGAGTCAACCTGCCATAGGTAACTGAGTCAACTGCCTTGTTGTTTGTGATATGCCAAAAAAATCGTTCAAAGAGATTTCCTACATATACATAACAATATATTGTAGTTCACAATAGTATGGTAACCTTTTATACCTAGTACCCATTTTTAATTCTTTTGTTTTCTTTGATTGGTAAAATTATAAAATTTATCATCATACACCAGTAATATTTCTTTATTATAACTTCACTATGGAAAATCAACCTCGATGCTCTTGTAGAATGTAGGGTTTACCCCCTGGTATTACACCTAAAGTATCTAGTGCTACAAGACCTATAGTTACATAACCTGAAGTAACAACACTTGAGACATATTCACCTGGTGTTACGTGACTTGAAGGAACCATATCTGAAGAAACTCAAGTGAAAATGATAGAACCAGAAATAGTTTAATATAAACTTGAGATAAACAAAGTTATAGAAACAAAAGTAATTCAAGGTGAACCTGAACTACCTGAAACAAAAATAAGTGAAATCTAAACTGAATTAACTGAGTCTGAAATTTCAGAATCTAAGTCTATACTTGAAGAGTGGTCCATTTAACTAGTGACTCCATAAAATAACATTTTATCTTCACATGGCCCAGTTTCTATTCCTCTACTAGCCACATCACAATAATTTGTAACTTTAGCTATCAAAATAGAAAATTTACTACCTAGTATTTTAAGAATGGAAGAAATTAACCAAGAACCTACAACATTTGATCGTACTCTTATTTCAGGAGATCTTATAGTATTTCAATTCCCATATCATTTTTTATGAGACCCTTGGTATACAACTCCTTTATCTTATTTACATATGAGCACTCCAAGTTTACTCACTCATTTACCTTTCTCATTGATATGAACCATGATAGGATCGTCAATCGTAAGTCAACCTCCATCCACTCATGAAACTGGACCTAGTAAAGTAGATACGACTTCCATGTTTATAGTACCTCCACATTTGTTTATATATGGTGGACCCTCTATACCTATTGGGTAACAATCACTTAGTGAAACCCTTTCAAGAGTTGTGCCTAATTTTCCTTTTTATGAGATTTCCACTTGGTCATCTAAAATCCCATCTAGTTTATCATCAATTAATGTAGAAATTATTGCCCAAACCACACCATTTCCACAAGCTTCCATGCTTGAAGTGTCATTAAAAATTGACTAGAAAATAAAAATGTTATTTAGTAATGTAGGTATCCCTAAAAAAATCTAGTTGGATCTTACTCTCTAGCTCGGGGAAAAACTGTCCTATGGACCATATCTTCCTCGAGGAGGGAAACCTATTAGAGGACCTTATCCTTCATATATAGGACCATCTATTGGTGTAACTTATCTAACCCCTAGTCAAATACCTAAGGTAGGCCCAAGTAAACATGTTGTAACTTAACCCTTGATTGGTCTTGTTGACGAGTTGAAATGTATCACCAACAGCTAGGGGGTCACCTTGGTGTGAAGTCCCAATTAGAACTCACACCGTTTGGGATAGGAGCTTGCTCTGGTATGTGGGTCCAACTACCACCATGAATTTTTCTACTATTCATTATCCTCTGAGAAGGTGTCAGAGTGGGGACAAGAATAAAATGCTCAGATAGTGAAAGAAAAATCAACCCACGATTGACAAACTATAGAAAGAGGTAGAAACAAGTCTTAACAACAATAAGAAGAGGTATTCCATGAGAGGGATCAATGAGCCAAAACCCAATCAGACATATGTAAACAAGAACATGCGAGAATTTAATTGAAAAATAGTTCACAATAGATCACTAACATGGCAAGAAATAAGCCACAGTAGCTTCATTGGGGAGAAATACCATACCACGAGGGTTCATATGGTGGGGTATATATTGAGGAAAAAATGACATAATATATTGGGGGATATTTAGGGGGTAAAGGGTTTTTATATTGCCAGGTATAGAAAATGGAGCTCAAAGTTAATGAAAAATATAAAGGGCTATAAAAAATGTTAATGAAAAAATGGATACCTACAATATCTAATGAAAGTAGGGGTTTTTTAAATTGGGAAGGTGGATTGGTAGGGGGTTAAATAATGTGATTTTTAGAGTTATTTTCCACTACGTAGTCAAATTAAGGGTATTGTTTAATATGACATGAATGCATGTGATATGTCAAATATCCATTGAATGAATCCCACGTGAAATAAGCAAACATAGATTTGAAAGAAAAACATACATGCAACAACTGTGAACTAGTACATAACATATTGTGTATATAAAAGCACACATACAAATACAATGAAAATACTAGACAACCATTACATCTACCATGAGTAAGCATGGGAATCAATGCAAAAAATGAAGAACATCTTATTAAAGTTGCTACAACTTCATGTACATATATTGCAATTGGTCAAAACCCAATAGTGGAACATGAGCTTCTCATACCATTTCCAAATGCAAAAAACCTAGCCTCACTGGTACTCCACTCTATTAGCTACCAAGAGCTGAGTTCCTTTAGCTCTCAAGCATAAATCAACTATCTAATCCTAGCCTCAACTCAAGTGCTAAAGTCCTCCTCCCCCCATCAATGAGGCATGAGGGAAAACTTATGGAAATGAGGTGATTGTTCACCTACCAGGACCCTTGACCTCCCCTCATGGCCCTTGAACTTCCTTAGTGCTCTCTCATGCTAAATTACTTTTACATACCTAATTCATCGAAGTATGGATGTTGGAATTATGATGGGAGACATTCACATGGTTCCAAAAAGAAGAAATGAGGAGTGTATTGAGGGTTATTGGAAACCCTAGGATATTCATGATCAATATGTTGCCTGATCATGAGAGAATCATATTTGTATGCTATTTCACCTTATATACATATGTCACCCTTTTCTTGTTGTGCCTTTAGTATGGTTGACCAATTCCTAGAGCCTGCAAGGAACTATCTTTCCACCTTGTAGCTTTTATGAGAAACCTAAGCTCCCTTCACATGGTTAATGTTCTCACTCCCTTCCTTTTCAATTCATTGTAGGAGATTTAATGGGCCTTGACAAGTCTTCTTGTGGAAAGCACAATCCTCTTAGAACTTTGATGAAGCCTTCCCCCCATGCTTGATTTCCTTGTCTCTTAATATTGCACATTTAGGGATTTCAACAAGAGACTGTTTCAACATGTCAATCCTGCAAACACATATTCATTATTTAGGATATAACCTTCCAAATCCTTAATTATATGAAATCGAAATAAACTAGAATGATTAACAAATAATGTGAGATAAACAAGTGCTTGCATCAATTTTATATAATTTCCCTTTTATGCTGATTTGATTTTGATGTTGAGTTTCTTTATCAATTGCATTAAACCCTAATTCCTCAGGGTTCCCCTTTTAGTACCATCGTGTTGCTTTTCATTGCCTCATAGAAATGTCCTAAATCGATATGAGAAATCCATGTTGAAATCAACATTGTTTGCATTGCCACATTGCCTAGGAACGAAGGCATCATGATTCATTAACAAAAATATATGAATAAGAGAGCCCTTTCGACAATAAAGGAGTACCTATGGATCCTCATATAAATTGTGTGTAATTTTTCCTCATATACTTTGTGCATAATTTATAATTTGTAAATAATCAAAGACACTCAAAACCAAAATCAAATAATATGAAGAATCCTGAGAGACCAAGACACGCTCAGGGACATAAGGAGGACAAACTGTGACAAACTTAATTAGAGAGAAAATCATACAAGGTATCTTTTGCATGGAACATGGGTCAGCATAGGTGCAAATAGGCTACTAGTGCTCTACAACGTAGGTGTAGAGAAGGCCAGGGAGTGCTGAAACCCTCTACTAATAGATTGGGGGGAGCATTGATTAAGGTAAATCCAATTTCCGACACAAAAAATCGAATGAAACTTAATGAAAAGTTTTCGTAGGGTCAATTCAAGATGAGTGAGGCAATGAAGGTGTATTTAAGAGGTGAAACAAGCGCTAAGGTCAAGGAAACCACTAAGGGAAAGAAACGATCCCTAGTGGAGTCACCAATTTTTTATATGGAATTTATGATTGTTAGGTCCCTATAATACTAGTGATTGTTCCCCTATTCTCCCCATATTGTTATTATTGTGCCACATAGAAGCCCACTATTGTTATTTTTGTACCCTTATATTATTATTGCTAGGTTGGCTTTGGTTATATTGTGGCCCTTTAGCTTCCTATATATAGAAAGGAGGTTTTGTCATTTGTATCATCCAAGAATTGTTCATTTGTGTAATGTAAAGGAGGTTTCCCCCTTGAAGAGTCTTATTTTGAAGGCATTTATCTATCTTTTCTATCTTTTTGTGAGCTTGTTCCATAACATTTGGTATTCGAGCTTTGGATTCTAGGGTTTCGCTACTCCAAACAAGTCATCGTGGAATTTTCGCTATAAAGTTTTTGCTACAAAGTTTTAGAAGCTAAAAATAAAACCCATTTGAGAAGAAGTCGGTCTCAACCTTGGGTTTGAATTTTAGCTCTTTTCTCACTAGATTTTCAGAGATATTATCTGAGGAAGTTAGGGTTTTTGAAACCTCCAGAATTTCATCTCAAACAAGCCATTGTGGAAGTGTCACTATAATTTTTTTCTACGTAGCTTCAAACTCTGAAATTAAAACCCATTTGAGCTGAAATCTTGGTGAAGCTTGGGTATGAATTTCAGATCTTGTCTTGCTATATTTTTGGATATATAATCCGAGGAAGTTAGGGTTTTTGTAGACTCCCAAATTACATTCTAAACAGGTGACCTTGGGAAAATTGTCAAAACGTTCTCTCTCAGCATCAGATTGAAATTTCGTAAGAAGCTAAGGAAGAGAACATACTGTAATTTTCTTTTTATTGTTTTTAGGTCTGAAGGTCGAAACAATAACACATGGCACTTCATACAATTTTTCTCTATTGAACAAGTATATAAGCAGGTCATCTTGGGAGGTGGGGCATAACGCTTACTTGGAGAATCCAATTTCAATCAGACTGGTGGCATTAGAAAGAGGGCACAAAGGGATATTGTAGGTTGCAATTTCAGACCTTGGAGATCTGAAGTTACAGAGTTACAATCATTCAATATCGAGCTCCTACAAAGTGAAAAAAGGTGTGTAGTTTTTTTTTTAAATTTTTGCGTAAGTTTGGTTTGAAAATTAGTTTTAAGGAATTCAAAGGGCATAGTGAAGCATTAGTATCAGTAACTGATGCCTCGAAGAAATATAATTGAAAAACCTAGTAAGAAACCTGAAAGCTCTAGCATGACTCATGAAGAAGAGGAAGAAATGCAACATGATATATCAAAATTAAGAGAACAACTGCAACAAATTTCACTCGCACAAAAAGTGATAGAAGCTAAAATGAATGGTTTAAATAAAGACATAGAAGCTAAGATGTATGGTATGGAAGCTAATATGGATGGTTTAAAGAAAGGTGTAGACGCTAAGATGGATGGTTTAAAGAAAGATGTAGAAGCTAAGATGGATGGCATGGAAGCTAACATGGATGGTGTGGAAGCTAAGATAGGTGATTTAAATAAAGGCATGGAAGCTAAGATGGAATATTTGATAAAAATTCTACAAGAAATGCTTACTAATGGCGAAAAAGTAGTAAAGGAAACTCATGGTGAGAACAAAATAAATGTTAATCATGATTTCATAGACTCTAACATTGGATCGAAGAACTGCCATGTTCCAAAGATTGATATGTGGAAGTTTGATGGCAAGGATCCCACAACATGGATACCACAGATGGAGCAATTTTTCGATCTCCATAATGGCCAAAACAAACAAAATGTATGCATTGAAACTTTATATTTGGAACCAAATGAGTTTGTATGGTATCGATGGCTTTGCTCTCGTAAGCAAATTGTCACTTGGGCTATTTTTACAGATGAAATGATAACACATTATGAGGATACAAACAACAACACTTTTTTATCCAATTGATAAATCTCAAACAAAAGGGTTCAATGATGGAACACATTAAGGACTTTCAAAAATTGAATATAAGGGTAAAATATATTCTAGAGGAGCATAGGATTGATGCGTTCATAGAGACTTTAAAGGATAACATCCAACATGAGGTTCGCCTTTGGGAACCTGATTCATTGGAGAAGGCATTCAGGTTGGCAAGAAAAATGGAGAGAAAAATTATGGCAAGAAAGAAGCCTACCACTCAAAATCATAAAGATGGAAGCGTTGTTTCCCCTAGCCATCCACAACCTACAAGGTTGACACCACAACAATTGGAAGAAAAAAGAGCAAAGGGCTTTGTTACAGTTGTGATAGAAAATACACTAAAGGTCATAAGTGTGTTGAGAAGAAATTATTTCACATAGATTGTGAAGAGGAGGAAGAAAAGGAACAAGAAAAGTCAAAAGAAGAGGATATACACCAGGAACAAACCCTAGAGAAAGAAGAAATGAATCCGATGATATATTGTAATGCATTGGTTGGAATTACCACTCCTCAAACTATCAAGATAGAAGGGCATATCAAGAAGAAAAATTTAATAATGTTGATTGATTCGAGTAGTACCCATAATGTTATTCATTGTAAGATAACTAAGGAACTGAATTGCTTCCTATATCCAGCACCAAAGTCTCAAGTGATGGTTGCAAGTGGAGGAACCATAACTTTCTTAGGAAAGTGCCATAACATCAAGCTATCAATGGGAGAATATGTATTGAATAGCCCAATGCTTTCTATTCCAATGGGTGGTGCTGATGTTGTACTAGGAGTCCAATGGCTATAATCATTAGGTACAATAGCTTTTAATTTTCAAGAACTTTTCATGAAATTTTCTTTATAGGGAAAGGAAGTTGAGTTAAGGGGTATTGTAGGGAAACCAGGAAGGATAATCAACTCTAATGGAATGACAAAGCTTCTAAAGAAAGAACAAGGAGGCATAATTGCACAACTATGTTCACTAGAGGTTCCCACATCGAAATCATCTATTTCTCTAGATCTCCAAAAAGTCTTGGACAATCATTCCAAGGTATTTGAGACTCCCAAAGGTCTCCAACCTATTCGTGTTCATGATCATGCTATTAATTTGATTCCAAGAAGTGTTCCTCCAAACATTAGGCCTTACAGATATCCTTATGCCCAAAAGAGTGAAATTGAATGTATGGTTGTAGAAATGGTAGAGGTTGGTATAATTCAACCTAGTCAAAGTTCTTTCTTTGCTCCAGTACTATTGGTTCACAAGAAGGATGGATCATAGCACATGTGTCCAGATTATAGGGAGCTCAACAAGCTCACTATTAAAGATAAATTTCCCATTACTGTCATTGATGAATTATTGGATGAATTTCATGGATCAATTTACTTCAATAAGTTGGATCTTTGTTCAGGATATCATCAAATCAAAATGAAGACTAAAGACATTCCAAAAACATCATTTAGAACTCATGAGGGTCATTATGAATTTTTGGTCATGCATTTTGGCCTTACCAATGCACCTTCTACATTTCAAGGTTTGATGAATTCAATTTTCAAAACTTTCCTTAGAAAATAAATGTTGGTATTTTTTGATGATATATTAATCTACAGGTAGTCTTGGAAGGATCATACTCAACATGTTGACATAGTGTGCTCAAATGATTGGAGGAGAAACAATTATATGCAAAAAGATCCAAATGTTTCTTTGGAGTACAAGAGGTGGAATATCTGGCTCATATTGTACCTCATGAAGGTGTTAAGGTAGACCCTAGCAAAATTGAAACCATTAAGGAATGAAAAATCCCCATATCCATAAAGCATCTCGAGGATTTCTCAAATTGATAGGGTATTATCATAAGTTTGTTAAGAATTATGCGAGAATAGCGGCACTTCTAACAACATTATTGAAGAAAGATGCATTTTCATGGACTATAGAAGCAACGAAGGCCTTTGAATATATTAAAGAGGCAATGTTCCAAGCATCGGTCTTAGCTACACCGGACATCACAAAAACCTTTATTGTGGAATGTGATGCCTCAAGAAATGGAATTGGTGCTGTTTTAATGCAAGAAGAAAGACCCATTACTTTCAAAATTCGTCCAATCAAAGGAAAGTATTTACACAAAGATATTTATGAGAAGGAAATGTTGGAAATACTACATGCACTTAAGAAAATGGCCACCCTACCTAATGGGAAGACACTTCAAGGTAAAAACGGATCATAATAGCCTTAAATACTTTTTAGAACAAAGATTATCCTCTGAAGAGCAACAAAAGTGGGTCACAAAGATGTTGGGTTATGACTTTGAAATCATCTACAAAAAAGGGAAGCAAAATGTGGTGGCAGATGCACTCTCAAGAAAGGATGAGGATGTGGACGCATTGTTGTGTGCCATGTCTATTATCAAACTAGATTGGATAAACAAAGCAAGGGAGGAATGGAAGAATGACGAAGAAGTGTGGGCACTTATTACAAAGTTACAACAAGATTCCAGTACGTCGTATACATTTAGCTGGAAAAATGATTCGTTATGGTACAAAAATCACTTATACCTCTGTAAGAATTCCCATCTCAAACAAAAGATTCTTAGGGAATTGCACATCTCTCCCTTAGGAGAGCATTTTGATTTGTAAAAACTTACCACAAGGTTAAGAAGGAATTTTTTTGGGATGGCCTTAAATCAGATTCAAAAGTTTGTGGTAGAATGTTTGGTTTACCAACAAAATAAAGTTGAAACAATTAAGACTCCAGGTCTATTACAACCTTTATCCATTCCAAGTCAATGTTAGGAGGAGGTTTCAATGGATTTTATCACAGTTTTACCCAAGTCCAAAGGAAAGAGTATTATCATGGTGGTAGTTGATAGAATTACCAAGTATGCACAATTTTGTGCGTTATCTCATCCATTTAAAGCGAGTATAGTTTCTACTGCATTTATTGAAACAATTCAAAAGCTACATGGAAACCCAAAGATTATTGTAAGCGACAAAGATCCCATTTTCACTGGAATTTTTTGGACAAAATTATTTTCTTGTCTTGGTACTCAGTTAGCTCATATCTCATCTTATCATCGTCAATCTAATGGGAAACTGAGATAGTAAACAAATGTTTGGAAGGATATCTTCGCTGCTTTGTATCTGATAACAGACACAATGGATCAA
>APFE030319490.1:140398-252410 GCA_000404065.3 Pinus taeda
AAAGACATATTCTACAACCCACTATAAGGAGATGTGTTAGTATGTCACATGTCCAATAAAATAATAATAAAAATTAATGTCCACTCAAAACAAAAAAATGAAATAATCATATAAATAAAAAACTACATTACAATTCAACATAAAAAATGGACAATACTACTCCACAATTTTTTAATATTTCTTTCAATTAAATATTTGTAAAATGAATTTTAAAAATAAAAACTATTCGGTATAGTTATTTAAAATCTTTAAAGACATATTTTCTGTTCAAAATTGGTTAATATTTAAAAATATAATTTGATATAAACTTTATTAATGATACTATAAATTTTGTTATCCATAAATTGTAAAAAACATCATTAAATTAATATATTATAATATTAATTTATTTAAATTTAATAAACTTTGGAATAATAATTTAGAAAAATACTTTACATTCTAAAATATTTAATCCTCTCCATAAAATAATTAAATCTGGAAATTAACAGTAAATCTAAAAAGATATATTTTCATTTCAAGTTTATATATATATATAACCTAATATGCATCATAATAATAATTAAAAAGACACAGCATGAGATATTCCATGGATTCTCATAGGTTTAAAAACAATATTATTGGAAAAAAGCACAACCCTTTCATTTCAATTTTTATGTATACATAACCCTAATATGCATCATAATAATAATTAAAAAGACACAGCATGAGATATTCCATGGATTCTCATAGGTTTAAAAACAATATTATTGGAAAAAAGCACAACCCTTTACTTGATTATCATAATGTCAATGAAGTTAAATTAACCTAAATCGTTCTCTTCGATAATAAACTTTACAGCCGATTTGCAATATACTTTTCCTTTTTAGTTTTATTCATTGTTTAATAAATTTAGAATTAACATAATTTACTCGTTGTTTCTTCAGATTAACATAGATCTATGTGACAGTGTTAAGGTTGATATCTCAATATAGATTCCATAAATTGAACTACAATTTGCAACTCTCCTACAATCTTGCAACCAACATCAATTCTTCAAATATTAAAAAAGACTACAAATCCAAAATAATACTCAAATTATATAACAGAATGATAATTACCATGAAATTCTCAGTGTTGAAATCCATCTGCAAATGAATCTATATGGTTCTTTTGAATGCGGGATAAATCTCATAGGTCGTTACATATCGAGAAATAAGTCAGGGCGTTTATCGCCTTCATCATCGCTGTTATTGAAAATATTCGGTGGAATTTTCCTGGGCTGCATAATGAAAACATCTTTCTGTATTTCGTCCTCGTCATCGTATTTGAATCGGTCGTAATTCTCACACCAAGGAGAACGCCTTGGGGAGAATCTCCTCATGTTTCTGGGATTGCTGGAGCTCATAACGATTCTTTTCACGCGCAGAAGAGATGACACCGTCAGAATAACACAAATACAGGCTAACTCCAGCGTGAACTTCAATCTGTAACCCTAAAAAGTCAATTAATATCGCCTATTCCGGAACAACTATTGCCGTTAAAGAAAGGCGTTACTCACATTAAAGTGCTGTAAAGGATTTCAGAAGTACTCAGACCAGAATATCTCAATTTCCCTGGTGCTCAGCACATCTCATGTAACTACTATATATAGCTATTGAGTGTGGGTTAACTCATATTCGCGTATCCTTCCTGACAGTTTGTGGGCAAGTCGACGGCGTCTGCTGTCTGTCCATGCTTAGAATCTTCACCGAACTTTCTTACGAAATTTTTCGGGAGCCCATCCCCGAATTTAGCGGCTGTGAAGGAAGGCTACTCGAAGATGCAGGGGAAGAGATTTAGTTGTAAAGGCACCTCTGGCCTTTCCACGATCCAAACATTTGCTGCCATTCGATGATCCCTTGCCTTGGAATGTTAATAATAATATTTGCAAATTTTAATTTTGTCTAGGGCTCGTGGAAGGTGCAGCGGAAATTCAGGGAGAACTCAATTGTAATGCTGAGGTGAGCAGATCTTGCTTGCAAAAAGGGCTATCCATGGTTACAGATCGCACCCTCCTCAGTAAGGGAAAATAAAAATACATATTCTGATTTGGTACTCGAGCAATTTCTTCGGTGACCTGTCCACATTGACCAACAAATAATAATAATAATAAATATAAGGATTATGTTTTAAATCAATTTGATACATATAACTTGAGTCACAAGTAACAAATTTATTTTACTACAACGATTCTCGATCATCTCACGTTCCTATATTGTAAATCATTTATTTGTGCTCTTTTGATTTTGTTCTCTTCCGGATTGTGTGTTTTGAATGACACAATAAATATGCTTTGATGCAACACCGCTTGATATTAAAAGAAGATAGAGTAGACATCATTACAACAACACTCAGTGTTTCTAAATTTATTTATGCTTTACAAAATGAATAAACTAAATAATAAATAAATTTATTTATGCTATACACAATGAATAAACTAAATACCATAAATTTCTCATTAGAAATGCTTACGTTTTGATTGAAATGATTAAATTATTTTATTGTTCATGTATTTTATTTTATTGGTAACTTGCAACAACCTTTAAAGAAATCACATTGTTTCTATTTCTTATAATTAAATTTTATTTAACTAAATACATTGATTGAGGTGAGAGGTTTAATCTATAGTCTAGTAAGAGGGGATGCGTAATTTCATTCTATAGCCCAGTATAAAGGGATGCAAATGTGTAAGTTTCTTTGTTTGTCTTTGCTTTTTTAAAATTAAAAATTAAAATTTAAAATTAAATTTAAAATTTATGTTCTAAATAGAAAATTAATGTTAGCTCTAATTAAAATAAAAAAATGAATATGTTGTAAAGTAATTAGTATTAAAAAGAAAATGAGGTGAATCATGTTAAATCTTATACTTTTCAGAAATATTTAAACAAAAGATTTAAATAAACCATTTGAAGATCTATGTTAACTTATTTATGTCGATATCAAATTCATATATATCTATATAGAGAAAAAAATTAAGTGTTTATGGTTAAATTTTTTTATCTAGTCCCATATATATACTCTATTTAGCATTCAAAATAAAATTTAAGTAATAAAAAATAACACATTGTATTTTGCACTCTAAAAAAGTTTTCACGTCAAGCAATTTGATTTGATCCCTCTAAGTTGGTATTTTTGAAAAAGAAATTTTGGTGCTCTATGAACCCACACAAAATAAAAACTTCTAACCTAGTACATAAAAATGGTCAAATGAAAATAATGGTCAACATAGAGAACACGATAAGGTTATAGAAAGTACTATATTATATCAAAGGAATGATAATAATTTTATAATAATTTTCACTTGAAACATAGTACAAGTTGGCAAACATCAAAGACTCCCACCAAATAACCTTGTTTATAAATGGTTGGCATCAAACAATCCATATTCTATTAATTATATTGCAATGACTAGTAAGGTATAATACCAATTCAATGGCTAGTAAATGCCTATAGAAATAAAATTACATATTATCATGTCACCTTTCATATTACAAAGGTTTAAAATTCATAAGGTTTAACTAAATTATAACTTTATTATTAATTTTTTTGTTTTTCAATAAAAAAATTTAATAATTCAGAATCAAATTACATCGTTTCAACAACTTTGCCAAAAAAGTTAATCCTCACTTTGACCGGATTTTTTTGCTAGCAAGTACAAACAAAAAATTTAGGATAACAACAAAAGAAAACTATACATCCACATATTGATGACCCATAAAACTAAATACTCTGTAGAATACAAAAAATAACCATTCATGTTCATCATTCCTAATAATTGTTCAGATCTGAAGCTGCATTGTCACCCTCACCATGATCGTGGAAAGCATCATACACATGAAACTCCATATGGGCCATACGCCCCTCAAAGCTATCCATTATGTCCTTAATGAACTTCTAGCCTCTTGAAAGGGACTCAAGGCGGTCTATGATATAACACTAGTTGTATTGGATGTTGTTGAGAAAACTTATCACCTCACTGCGATCATATGTCCTTATTGGGGTTGTTGGTAAATAATTGCCTAGATGACGTTAATTTGAGCTTCCAAGGAGTCAAAGGGTGGAAGTAAATACACACACCTAGGTGAGTCCCTTGATGGTTGATATATGTCCCTAATATCAACTTGTTGATCAGCTAGAGGATGATTTCCATGTCCATGTTGCCCTCCCATAAGGTGCAAGTGGCCCCATTAATGAAACATGAGAATAACAACCAAAACATTGAGTGCTTTCAAAACTAAACCACTAGGACCCACATACCTAACCAATCCCTTGAAATATCATAGGTAAACCTTATCGGGCTGACGATGGTGAGCTAGGCTTGCCTTACTTTATAAAGGCTTGGGAGAAGGAGAGGAAGACATGGAACCAAGAATCCAACCACCACCAAAGGAACATACACAAACTAGAACTGACCAAAAGGCTAAGGGCATCCCACTGTGAGTCATGTTGAAGCTCACCACTACAAACATATGGGATAACACCCAACCACGGGCATCTAGCAACCAAAAGAAACTTCCAAGATCCCACTCGTCCTCAAGGATTATAGTGCACTCCCCCAAACTTATCCAAAATGATTCTACAATAAAACCGATACCCACTAGGGACTTAGGCAAACCACATAGGGGAGGGAATTCCCCACCACCCCAATTCTAGCTTAAGGAGATGGGTGAAGTCGCCCCATCAACACTTTCCAAACATAAAAAAAAAAAAGAGAAAAAGTTGACTACTACAATTAAGCGCAGAACTGAAAAGAAAAATCTAGGACCTCCCCACAGGGGCACAATGTTGAGTACTAGACCACGAAGGTCACCACTTAACCCCTACAAAGGAAACAAACCATAATTTTAAGATTGTGAATTGCCAACAACCAAAATTTTCCTACCAACACCCATCCCTTCCTACATTGTCCCGGAGGTATCTAAACAAACAAATCGGGTCCCAAATGACAAACTTGTCTTTTTCAAATAACCTTTAATTTTCATAACATGCACTAGAAATCACACAAGGGGCTCCTTGTTGAAAATAGCAACAAGAAATGCTAAATATAGAAGTGCTAAAAATATCATTGCTATAAATAGCATTTCGGGATACATTCAATTTTAGTTAGTCCCTGAACTAAAATTGAGAATTAAAATTCGAATTTGATCTTAGTAGCTGTTTGAAAAATAAATAATTAATTCATCTTGAGTTGATTAGTTGGAGAAAATCAAACAAGAAGTTTATGTGAAGGCATGCAACAGTTACCCCTTTGATTGAGGAAGTTATCCTTAATTAAGAAGATCAGGATGAGTTGTACTTTGAGTTGTAATTAGTTAGCTCAGTTAATTGAGTTAAGTCTAGTTAGATTAGTTCCAATAGTTTGTGGAACTGATTGTGAGTTCAGATAATTAATGCATGCATGCATGTAACTAGTGTACTTCAGATAACTCAATATTCTCTCATAAATAACTCATGCATGTCAGTTCAGTCAGAGACCCAGTTGAGATTATAGGAAGGGGCAGTGTACTATTAGTTGCAGGAATATTCCCATGAGGATATCTCTTGCATGCAGAAGGAATTCATTCCTTGAGGATTGCGTAATTATTTCTGAGTTTGGTGAGTTGTGCGAGAATTGAATTCACAAAGGTGGAAGCTAGAGGATCCAGGAGAAACTGTACAAGGAAATAGGAGGCTTGCAGGACTAAAGGAAGGAATATGTTGTGTTTATTCAGTCATTGAGCAACATTGAGGGATTCTGCTAAGAGCTGGATAGCTTGTGAGCTAGAGCTTTGTGTAATCTAGAGATATTTCCACTTGTATGATAATACAGATAGCGGGGTTTTTAGCTGAGGCTTTCCCCAGAGTATTCTTCTGTGTTCATGTGTGATTGATTTCTCATTCTTTGTTATATGTGTTTTATTTGATCTTTCTCAAAATCGATTAAGCTTTCGCAAGTCTTTTGTGGAAGTAGATCAAGTATTTTGCTTTAGTATATTGCTTTGTCAGGTGATCTACAGTGAGAATTTCTACATGGTATCAGAGCAAAGGTGATGAAAGAGGAGAACAATATACAAAGAAGGTAGAAGTTTGAAGTTTGAAGTTCCTAATTATAGAAATTGAATTCTTATCACATCTTAAATTTCACCAATGTCGTTCAACGGTTTGAGACTCGAGTATGCCCTAGATGGCAGCTTGAATTATATAGCCTGGAAGGATCGCATGGAAGAGGTATTAGAGGAAAACGGTTTGAAGGACTTCAGTGATCAAGAAGTCCCCAAGCCAGCAACTGTTAATGCCCAAGAATTGGCGAAATGGAAGAAATGTGTGGCTAGAGCGAGGAAGATCCTCTTGGAGGGAGTTCGAGACCACATTGTCTCAAGTCTCCATGGGAAGGAGACACCATTTTCAATGTAGAAAACATTGAAGGATCTATATCAAAATATCATCGATTAGACGAAGCTGGCACTGAAAGACAAGCTTTGAAAAATCAAGTGTAAAAAGGGCGACACGATCTCTACATATCTGAACAATCTCACCACCTACGGGGATGAGCTTGGAAGTGTAGGAATCATGAAAACCGATGATGACATGGTGAGTCCTGCTCTCCTAGATCTTCCTAAGAGCTGGCATAAATACCAAGAATCAGTAAATGGAAGAGAGAAACTACTAGATTGGGAATGACTGTGGTTGGATCTGATGCAGGAGGAGATAAGGAGAAGCACTAGAGATGGTTCTTCATCAAAGCATGATGATGAAGAAAATCTAGCCTTAGCGAGTAAGGCGAGGAAAGGGAAAGAGAAGGCTTCCCCTTCCAAATCGATTTCTTCCCATGGTGGGAAGAAGATTGAAAAATCGAAAGTGCGACGCTTTCATTGTCATGAGGTCGACCATTATGCTACAAATTGTCCACAAAAGAAATCCAAGGAGGGATCCTCGAAAGGATCAGATGGTGAGGCACTAGCCTCATAGTTTGAATTGGATTTCACCCTCATCGTATGCATGGTTTCATCGATGGTGGGTTGTGTTTGGTACCTAGACAGTGGAGCCTCATTCCACATGACCGGCGACAAGATTTTATTTAGTACCTTGGAGGATGAGGACTTCTAGATGCGCATAGAGATGGGCGATGATGGAAAGTACTGTGTTTCAGAGGGAGCATGGAGCTCCTCTCACCTTGAATGATGTAAAGTATGTGCCTGGACTAAAGAAGAACTTGATATCTATCACTATGTTGGAAGACAAAGGCTATGATGTTGTCTTTAGTAAAGGAAAGGCATTCCTGAGGCACATTGGCACTGGACAGACCAAGAGGATTCGGATTTGAGTAAAGAATCTCTACAAGCTGGAGGTATATGATTGTGTTGCATTGATTTCCAAAGTAGAGTTGGTGCAAAGCCAAGATATTGGCGAGCTATGGCATAGAATATTGGGCCACTTGCACCATGGGGCCTTGAAGATCATGCAAAAGATTTCTACCGGACTTCCAAAGGGTAAACTAGAGCAAGTGGATACATGCAAAGGTTTTACCTTGGGTAAGTATGCAAAATCTTCCTTTCAGGATCGAGACAGTCAAGCTAGAGTTATCCTTGAGCGAGTTCATACAGATGTGTGTGGACCATTCTCAACAACCTCCACTGCTAAACAAAGGTACTATGTTATTTTCATTGATGATTTTTCTCATAGATGTTGGATCTACTTCATGCAAAAGAAGGATCAAACCTTCTCAAGGATTTGTGAGTTCAAAGCCTTGGTTGAGAAACAATCTAGAAAGAAAATAAGGACCTTGCAAAGTGACAATGGTGGAGAGTATGTCTCTCAACAGTTTAAGGACTTATGTGCAGCAGAAGGAATTAAACGGGAGTTGATGGCACCCCATAACCCATAGCAGAATGGGGTGGCCATAAGGAAGAGCAAAACAATTGTGGGAGCAGCTCGAGCGATGTTGCATGACCAAGGCCTACCACTTCATTTTTGGGCTGAGACATGCAATACAACAGTATACTTGCAGAATAGAAGCTTGCATCGTACACTGGGAATGAAGACACCAGAGGAGGCTTTCTCCAGGAAGAGACCAGATGTGAGTCACTTTAGGATCTTTGGCTCATCAGTATTATTCCATGTGATCAAATATTCCTAGAAGAAGCTAAAACTAACAGCTGAGTTGGGGATACTTCTGGGGTACACTCATACACCACACAACTATTGGGTGTTCTTGCCTACCAATCAGAGGACAGTGGTACGCTGAGGTCTAAAGTTTGACAAGCAGAAGGGCATGCGAGTTTCCCTTGAGAAGGAGCTCAAGTTGCATGCAGAGGAGGAACTTTTGGTTCCTAAGGAGGAGGAGCCTTAGATTGATGCAGGGCAGCCACATGTAGAGGATCCAGGAGTGGAGACATCCACTCATACAAAGTCTTCCAGAGACGAGCAGAAACACTCAAGGAAAGCTAACAGATTGATGATGGATGCGAGAGAGAATGTGGGACAACCATCTTCTTAGTGCAGACAAAGGAGGTCACCTGAGCGGTACACTGGTTACATGGCCCTGGTTGGGGAATGTTACAGCCTGAACCATCTTCCTTCGAGGAAGCAACGCAACAACTAGTCTGGGTTGATGCTATGCTGGAGGAGTACGACTCCATAGTTTGGAACAATGTTTGGGATGTTGTTCCAAGACCAGAGAACAGGTTAGTGGTGAGTTCTCGATGGTTTTACAAGGTAAAGCAAGCAGCTGATGGTAGTGTGGAGAAACATAAGGCAAGGTTTGTTGCTCGTGGTTTCTCACAGGTTGAGGGGATTGACTATGATGAGAATTTTGCTCCTGTAGCAAGGTACTCATCTATCAGGTCGATGTTAGTACTATCAGCACAGATGGGTTGGAAGATCCATCAGATGGATGTGAAGACTGCGTTCCTCAATGGAAAGATTGAGGAAGAGGTATACATAGAGTATCCAAAATGATTTGAGACCTTGATCATGAGTTGCATGTGTGCCGACTTAAGAGAGCTTTGTACCGGCTCAAGCAAGAACCTCGTGCTTGGTACACCAGGATCGGCAACTATTTCACCGGGTTGGGCTTCACAAAGAGTGAAGTAGATGCGAACCTTTACCACATCATGGTAGAAGGTAAGTCATTGATCGTTGTTATTTATGTTGATGATCTGATATTGACAGGTGATGATCAGTTGATCAAGTCTTGCAAGGAGGACCTTGCAAGAGAGTTCAAGATGAAAGGCATGGGTATCATGCACTACTTTCTAGGCATGAAAGTGTGGCAGAAAGATGGGGAAGTGTTTGTGTCTCAAGGCAAGTATGCCAGTGAGATACTCAGGAGATTCCACATGAAGAAGTGGAAGCCCATGCAGACTCCTCTAGTAGGTAATTGGAGGAAGGAGGATGCTACATCAGGTGAGGTAGTAGCTGCTATTGTTTATTGGTAGCTTGTAGGTTCATTGATGTATCTAGTGAACACACGACTAGATTTATGCTTTGTAGTGAACCAGCTGAGTCAAGCTATGGTTCAGCCTACCATGCTATTTTGGAAGGCAACGAAGCATGTGCTGAGATACCTCAGAGGCACATTTCAGGATGGATTATGGTACAAATGGATAGAGGGAGTGAAGGTTTAGGGTTTCACAGATGTAGATTGGGCAGGGAATCCATCAGATCGGAAGAGCACTTCAGGAGGAATTTTCAACCTTGGTTTAGCTATAGTTTCTTGGTACAACAGGAAATAGAGGTCAGTTGCACTTAGCTCAGCAGAGGTTGAATACGTGGCTACCAGTTAGGTAGCATGTGAGGCCATTTGGATGTGGAAAATTCTAGTTGGATTGTTTGATCAGAGGATGGATCCAACTGTGATCTATTGTGTTAATCATAGTTGTATCAAACTCTCTAAGAATCCAGTATTTCATGACAAGTCTAAGCACATCGATATCTGGTATCATCATCTTCGAGACTTTGTGGTGAAGAGGATCATGTTGTTGCAGTATGTTTCGACCAAGAAGTAGGATGCAGATATTTTGACTAAGGCATTGTCAAAATGCAAATTTGAGTTCCACAGGGATAGGATTGGGATGATAGATAATCCCTTTCTTTTTGAGAGGGAGTGTTGAAAATAGAAACAAGAAATGCTAAATATAGAAGTGCTAAAAATAGCATTGCTATAAATAACATTTTGGGATACATTCCAAACTTAGTTAGTCCCTGAACTAAAATTGAGAATTAAAATTCGAATTTGATCTTAGCAGCTGTTTCAAAAATAATTAATTAATTCATCTTGAGTTAATTAGTTGGAGAAAATCAAACATGAAGTCTCTTAATTAAGGAGATTGGGATGAGTTGTATTTTGAGTTGTAATTAGTAAGCTCAGTTAACTGAGTTAAGTCCAGTTAGATTAGTTCCAACAGTTTGTGGAACTGATTGTGAGTTCAGTTAGTTAATGCATGCATGCGTGTAACTAGTGTACTGCAGATAACTAAATATTCTCTCATAAATAACTCATGCATGTCAGTTTAGTTAGAGACCCAATTGAGATCAGAGGAAGGGACAATGTACTATCAGTTGCAGGAATATTCCCATGAGGATATCTCTTGCATGCAGAAGGAATTCATTCCTTGAGGATTGCACAGTTATTTCTGAGTTTGGTGAATTGTGTGAGAAGGGAATTCACACAGGTGGCAGCCAGAGAACCCAAGAGAAACTGTGCAAGGAAATAGGAGGCTTGGAGGACTGAAGGAAGCCATATGTTGTGTCTATTTAGTTTATGAGCAACACTGAGGGATTGTACTGAGAGCTGAATATCTTGTGAGCTAAAGCTTTGTGTAATCTGGAGATATTTCCACTTGTATGATAATACAAATAGCGGGGATTTTAGCTGAGGCTTTCCCCAAAGTATTCTTCTATGTTCATATGTGATTGATTTCTCATTCTCTGTTATATGTGTTCTATTTGATCTTGCTCAAAATCGATGAAGCTTCCGCAAGTTTGTTTGTAGAAGTAGCTCAAGTATTTTTCTTTAGTATATTGCATTATCAAGTGATCTATAGTGAAATTTTCTACACTCCTCATGTGAAGAATGGTCTGCAAGGCACTCTGGAGAAGCCCCTTACAAAATGCACACTCATAGAGCCTCCAACAAACCTCACACTCATCTCACATGTCTGAATAACACTGATAGTCAACATAACCCACTACCAAATAATCATCAGTTCCTTTAGAATGTTCTAGTGCAAGTTCCCAAATCCAGCACACTTACCACATCTCATCATCCAAGTACTGTGTGGGATGGACATTAACACCCTGAGCTTGAGCTATTATTATTATTATTATTATTATTATTAAATAGGCTTTGTTACAATATCATGGAACTATATCATGGATTGCTAACACCACATGCCCTAAAAATCTTAAATCATATTCATATGACACCTGTTCTTATAACTTTTTTTTAATTAATCAATTTAATTAAAACAGTAAAGAATATTGTAATATCCCTCTGTCATTGTAATGATGTCTCTTTGTTCAGATTGAATGATGTTAGTAGGAATAGCGGTAAAGCCATGAAGTACATTGAAAGGTGTATGTAAATAAATGACTAATTTTACTAAGAAATAAATAAAGGGAATTGAAGTACTTGGGAATGAAACACTTGGATATGAGATTCTTTCTAAAGAAAGAAAAACAAAATAAATCTCATCTTTAAATGAGAATAGGATAATTATTTCATGATAAGGATTCTAGATCTAAATAAGATTCCAAATAAGCTTTAATGGGTTGGAGAGAAAAAACCCTTAAATGGCTTAGCTAGGGAAAAATGCTAAGCTGAGATAAGCATAAAGGGTTGTAAAAGAGAAAGGTGAGATTTTAAGGAAAAGCTTAGGTAAGCGGAGAAAAATGGCCACAATAGAGGGACATCGTTGAAGGAAATTAATCATGAAAGAAAAGTATTAAATACCTATTGAAGGGATAAATAGAAGTTTCCGATATCCTAACAAGTTCATCTCAGCTCGGGAGTGAACTTGAGGAACTAAGTTCATGGTTATGTAGCAAACACAAGTGTAAAATCCTCATGTGAATTCTTAACAATAACTCTGGTTAGATAGTTTGTTGTATTATCTTATTTCTATGTGCACTATTATTCTATCTGCTATGTTATTTTAATCCTTTGTTTATTGTTAGACTCCTTGTCATGTTATCTTGTTTTTCTGTAAACGGATAGGGAATATGGGGAAACTGATGCTATGTCTTACTTTCCTATATGTAAATGGTATAGGTATCTACTATAATTAGATGGTTGGTACTAGAAATTTAGGTGATAGAATAACCAGTTTTGCAGTCAAGCTAGTGGGATCTTGTGAACATAGCTTTTACTAATTAACATATGTATGCTCTATGTGATTCTAGAGTTTGCATGTTCCCTGAAATTTTAATATTGCATACTTTCTCTGAATTTTTCTGGTTATAGATTGAATTCTACCATTGTAAAGCATGTTTTGCTAGGAGGACAGAAGACATAATCTTGAAAGTCTGGATGAATACTATGAATTATTATTTCAGAATTATAACTTAATGGATCTGAAAAATGAATATGGTGTTAATAGGCCACAATTAATCATATTATGTTAATAATGTAGAAATGGGCGGTAGAGTTAAAACAATAACGTACTATCAGCTATAGAAGAAAACTCTACTGTGAACAAAAGTAGAGAGAGTAATTATAAGAGTTGAATTTTTGTTGTAGTAGAAACATATAAACCAGATAAGAGATCTGAGCATAAGCTGAATCTTACACGTAGTTTATATAATAGTTAAGATAAAGATGGGAAGGAAGAGCGACCAGGGAGGAAATCACTTAAAACCTAAGACAACCACAAGTCAACTATTGGAATCAAAACCAGAATTTTGGGAATTTGATTTAGTTATATTAAGAGACAAATTGATTGTTGATGTGGAAATAGTAATAGCATGCTAAGTTAAATATTTACAGTAGCGAAACGAGCGGCTGTATGATTTACTGTTATAGTTTACAAACAAATATGATTGTAATTGTGGTATTACCAAAAGAGAGATACCATACACGGTAGCATAACTTATACCACACGAGCAAACAAAGTTAATTTCCTGTAGAGATGCTCTTAAGTAGTAATATGCAAAACCATGATAAGGAAACAATTATTTAGTTCATCTTAATACAAAATACCTATGGAAAATTAAAGAAAATGAAACTATGAATTATATGGTAAAACATAATATGAAACTTGAGTGAAACTACTCACAGATCAATTCGACATATGAAGAAAAATGAGAGAAGGGAATCCTATGAATACACACTTATTTTATATAAACTTCGGTATAAAATAAATGGTATTTGAAACTCTAGACAATTTGGAATCATAGTATTGGCACAATTTTTATAAATCCACATAAGTCTCTTACATCCTGAGCAAGTTAAGCTCATAACCTGGTAACTCGGGGTCTGCACCCTCAACCATTGGGTCCTTCCAAGTTTACCTAGTTATATATATATATATATATATACTGATACGGGGTTACAAATTAGAAGGACAGGAATTATCTTGAGTCCAGGAGCTTCCACATTGAGGGAAAAAGAAAACATCAAGCTTGTATTATGGGGGAAGCCCTCGACTGATAACCAACCAACAAAATTGGGTATGAATCCAAGTCCCAACAGGGTAAATATAACCGACCTAGAATAAGCATCCACGAGGGAAAGCATCAGAAATAATTGTAGGGTCTCACTACCCCCAAAGGGTATGGGCAAGAAGATCACTACTAAGTAAGTACCTTCTAGACAAAGGAGAATGGTATGAATTAATATATAAAAAAGTTCAAGGGCATTAATCATGAAGCAAATGTTGGAATATTAATTCCAATTGCCGTGCAGGGAACAACGACAGCAACTTGTCAACTTCCGAATCCGCCATCACGTAGCAGGAAAACAGCCCCCGAAACTACCATTGCAATACCACAAACCACGCGTGGGAAACCACAGCTGCAAACCAGAGTTTTCCGACCGCCTGAAACCTATCGCACCAGCGTTCTGGCGATGGAATATCCCAGTGATCGGCTCCGATAAAACCTGGAGCAGATGCGTGGAGGTGGGGTGACATCACC
This sequence comes from Pinus taeda, assembly GCA_000404065.3. Taxonomy (NCBI): domain Eukaryota; kingdom Viridiplantae; phylum Streptophyta; class Pinopsida; order Pinales; family Pinaceae; genus Pinus; species Pinus taeda. Next base: position 154,529 of record APFE030319490.1, read on the forward strand.
CTCTGACATTTATCGGATGATAAATGTCAGTCAGAAAAGTCCTTCCGATATTGCCAGCAGTCGTCCGATCGTTGAGGGCAAGATCAACGGTTGTTAATTCATGAGAGTGAGGGCACATGTTTTTCTTTGGAGGACCTCCATATCGCTGAAAATGGCCTTATGACTGAGTACAAGTCTGCGCCATAACTTACGTGAAGTAAAAGTTTTTGTTTGACCTCTGTATGACTGAATGTATGCAAGGCACACTGAATTAATTGACCACCATGCTAAAGTAATTAAAAAATTTAATTGAAATGTACTGGGTCAGTAAATGTAGGTGAAGTTTTAATTCACAGGAGTAATTTTTCTTCTCGAAGTGATATGTAATGTAGTTTTTTTTGTTAAAAAGCAGAATGCGTAATAAGCACAGTAGTGGAAACAAAAAAAGGAGGGCAATACGCAGACCATGTAATATGTAACGGGCAGCAGAGCGTGAATGTTTTTTTTGGTTGAGAATATGCAATGAAACACACAGCAGTGTGTAGAAGGAAAAGAACAGGGGCAGCGTGAAAGAGGATGTATGCACAGCAGTGCATAAGATATGCATCATGTTTATTATTCTGTTGACTTGTGTGAAGAAATGGTGAAACGCACAGTTGGTGCAAAATGGGACTGTGCAGGAGAAAAGGCCAAGAGGTGAAAGAAGAAGACCAGGGGAGGTTATGTATGTAAAACCATGAATTGTTTCACACAGCAGTGAAAAGGTAAAACTGTAAATCCCTGTAATTTTTGTTTTTCACACAGCAATGAATGTAAATGAAATATTTACACACAGTGGTGTAAAATTTCAAAGGAGGCAGACTAATTTTTGTTAAAATGTTTCGGTGAATCTCTCTGAGTGAAAGAGGATGAATATGTATTAGTAATTTTGTTTTAATGAATAGAAATCATTTTATGGTGGAGGAATACTCTGTTCAGTAATTTTTTTTAAAAGCTTCCCTGTGCACAAATGATCCTAGAGTAGAGAAATAAAACAGAGTATTGACTCTTTGTTCAGTTAATGTTTGGTTTTGGTATTTTCCCATTGCAAAAATACCCAACAGTGGTATCAGAGCTAGTCCAGGCTCTTTGATGGAGACAGAGCAGGTTCATGCTCTTTGAAGTGTCAAAGAAGCTGAAGGAAAGGCCCTTGTTGCAGCAGCAGTAAAGCTTCTCCAGCTGTGTGAAGTTTCAGCCAAAGGGATTCAGGTATTTCTCAAGTTTTTGAGTTGTTGTTGAAGAGACAGTGAGTCATTTTAAAAAAACACAGTCAGGGATTTTAAAAATAGTTAAGAATGGCAAGGTCAAAGAAGAAAGTGTCCAAATCCCCTAAGGTTGTGTCTCCCTCCTCTGTTAAAATAGAAGACAATCTATTTAAAAACATTCTATTTGAGGCTTTAAAATCTGAAGGGAACTTTGATATATGGGAAATAAAAATGAGGACTTTCTTAAAGTTTGAAGGCATTGAAATTTGGGAATCAGTGATTGATGATAGTAAAATGGATGGAGAATCCAAGGAATACAATGCAAAAGCAGCAAAGATAATCCTGGATGGTCTGCCTGATTCTGTAAAGAAGAATCTAGGAAAATATTCATCAGCAAAGGATATATGGGATAGACTGCATGAGCTTCATGCAAAGGGAGCACTGACCATGACCATGAATCAAGAAGAAAATTCTGAACCCATCATAGAAGATGAAAATGAGAAGGTTGACCTCATCAAGCTTCAAGTGCAAGAAAGGGATGAAAAGCTTGCCAAGCTTAAGAAGGAATTTGATGTAAGCAGAAGGAAGCACCATGAAGAAGTCATATCCATGACAAATCAGTTAAATAAAGCAAAGAAGCAGGAAGATGCCTTGTCAAGTCAACTTGAACAAAGACACAAGAGAGTGAACAAACGTGTAGAAGAGATTGGACAGTACAAGGTAGAGGTATCCTCCCTTAAGTCTGAACTACAAGAAGCCAAGAAGCAGGCACAAGAAGCCAAGAAGCAGGCACAAGAAGCTGAGAAGAAAATGGAGAGCAGTAGAGCAAAGAATGAAGAACTCTCCAAAATGAAGTCAGATATCATCTCTTTTAAAATAGCAGCAGTTGAAGCTACTCGTAGCAAGGAAGAAACTGAGGAACAACTTGCAAAGAAGAGTACTGAGTGTGAAAGATTGGAAGAAGAGATTGTCCTCCTCAGGAAGAAAGTTGAAGGGATGAACAAGATCATGAAGAGCTCTCAAGTTTTGGATGACATGCTCAGCTATCACAGATCTCCATCTGATAAATCGGGACTTGGGTATGTAGGTGAATCCTCAAACAAGGAGGAAAATGCTTTAAGCAAAGGAGATGTGAAGAAGCCAGAAAGAAATGGTGATGCTCCTAGTTCCAGCAAAAGGCAAGGAGAAAAATGAAGGCTGCCATAGAAGAAATCCTGCTCCAAGTAGAAAACCAGCTCCAAGAAGAAATGTAGCTGATGGTAAAAAGGCAAGAGGCAATGGTGATCATCAAAGGATCTCAAGGCAGCAAGGCTTCAGAAGTACATCAAGGAAACCTCCATCTCCCAGGTACCAAAGTTCATTTTTTTGTTATTGTTATTCTTGCTCAAACTTTGGTCATATGGCAAAAGACTGTAGAGCATTTCATGGAGATAGATGTTGTGGTCCCCGACAATCTCCAAGAAATAATTTCACAAGAAGAAATCATGAATTTTTATTCATGAACAATGTTGAATGTTTCAAGTGTCATGACAATGGGCATATGGCACGAGATTGTAACTTGACATGGGCTCTTACACAAGCTAGACCCATGCAAAAGAAGAAAGTTACACAAGTATGGAGAAGGAAGGAAAGGCAATTTGAAAATCCCCTGAACTCCCCAGTGGATCCAAATTTGTTTTGATAAGAGTCTGCCAAAAGAAGACAAGCACACATTAAAGGGGAGCTTGTAATTTTTTGTTGCTGAACTGTCTTAACAGTCACTCTTTGATGAAGATTTTTTTTAAAGGAAAAATATGAAGTTAAATCTGTCATAATAGCAGAAAAGAAAAAGGGGCAGCGCTCAAATGTGAAGTGCAACAACGCAATAAGAAAATTATGCAAAGCATGTAGACCCTCACAGCAGTGGGAAGATAGAACGTAAAACATCAGTTTTTGAATTTTGTTATGGAGCACATGCATTTAAATGCATAGCTATGGAAGGTAGTTTCCTTCTATGTAATGTGAGAGAACATACTCACAGCAGAGTGAGTACAATACACAGCAGTAAAAGAAATGTAATGTTTTTCTTCATATGCAATTCAGCATGCAAAGAAATGCATAAAGAGAAACAGGGACAGCAGATTTTTAATGCACATAGGTGAATGATAATGTGTGGCAGCAGAAAAATGAAAGGAACTGTACAGCAGTGCATTGTGTAAAAAAAATGAATGAAGACTAAGATTGTGTGAAGCAAGGGTGTAAAAAGAAAAGGCAGCAGTCCGTGTTATTTTTTTCTTGTTGTGTGGAGAATGCAGCGCAAAACAACGTGAGGATGATTTCTCTCTATGTGCAAGTAATGGAGAGTAAAGAGTTAGTGTATGGGCACACAGCAGTATGATGAAACAAAAGACAGCCACAGTGCAAGTTGCAGAGGCAACGCAACAGCAAATAAAAACCCAAGGATAACAGAGTCTATGGTTATGGGTATGGACAGCAGTGCATAAAAAAAGGCATCAGCGTGATGGCAAGAAGGAGATGCACAATAGTGCGAAGAAAATGAAACCAGAATTAAGAGAGAGTGAAGAAATGTTTTTTTACACAGCAATGCATAAGAAATGCAGCAGCATGAAGTTTTTTGTTGAAGAAATGAAAGGTAATGGACAGCAGCAGATGGAAAAGAAATTTTTCCTTTACAGCAGTGTAAATTTGTAAGGTGGGACAGAGTAATTGTTCCAGAAAAGATTGAGCATTCTGTCTTTGAAGAATGCATAGCAATGCAGAGTTTGCAAAGAAATGTAAGTGAAGTGCAGCAAGATAATAGCAAGTGTAGACACAGCAGTGTGGGGTAGATGCAACAAAGAAGATGGAACAACAATGCAGCAGAGAATATGCAGCAGCATAAAAGAACAATGTAATGAGTATGCACAACAGTGCAATGAATGTTTTGTTTTGAAACTGCATCTAAAGTAGTGTTTGGCAGTAATCCCTCAGTGAGAGGAAGTGAAGTTCTTAGTGTATCCCTCTATTAAAGAGGAAGGTGCTTTTCAGCACAGTGTCATGGTAAATCCCTCTGTCAAGAGGAAGATGCTTTTTTAGCATACACATGGTAAATCCCTCTATCAAGAGGATGATGCTTTTCAGCATAGTCACAGGTGAATCCCTCTGTCAAGAGGAAGGTGTTCTTCAGCACATTGTTATGGTGAATCCCTCTGTCATGAGGAAGGTGCTCTTAAGCACAGTTTCAGGCTAATCCCTCTATTAAGAGGAAGACTATTTTGTTGTTTGTGGAACTGCATCTGAAGCAGTGTTAGTGAATCCCTCTGTTAAGAGGAAGATTTGTTGTCTTTGGAGAATCCCTCTGTGAAGAGGAAGATGTTTTTTTTGGCATAGACAGGTAAATCCCTCTAGTTTAGAGGAAGATGCTTTTCAGCATAGACAGTGGTGAATCCTGTTAAGAGGAAGACTCTTTTGCAACAGCAGCATGTCAAGGAGTTGAGGAAGTGTTTGGGTAAGATTGAATGCCCAGCAGGTAAAATTAAAGAGGAGTGTTGGAACTGGTAATTTCCCCTGTGCGCAGGAAGCCAGCAATTAAGGCGCGTGGCAAACCACCTAGCTGCAAACAGAAACCGGCCGCCTGAAACCTATCGGGCCAGCTCTCTGGCGATGGAACATTCCGACGAGGGGCTGCGATGCATTTTGGTGCAGCCATGTGGACTGCCATGACGTAAGCACCTGACATCCATCGGAAGGTAACTTTCAGTGAACTTACCCCGCCCGATATGCGTCCGATCAACAAGCATCCTCTCCGCCGTTCGATTGTCAGGTAAGGTCTCCGCCGTTTAAGGTTCTTCAAAGTACGTACGGGGGCCTGTTAAAATTAATGGAGCATGGATCACACATAATCGACCATACCTTATGTTAATGGAATGTCATATGTTTGGTAATGTGCTTTTAATATTTCCTTACGGCGTATTAATATGGAGTATGGGCGGGCGGTAAAACAAAACGTAAGTTTTTCTTATTTTATTAATTTGCCCATATGAAATATAAAGTGTTGACTCCATTCGAGTCATATGGTAATTACACACGGCGATGAGATGTGTGTGGGCTCGTGGCAACCATTAAAAAAAACACACAGGGATTGTAATCCAGTGTGAGAAGTGAGTGTGTTATGTTATTGCACATGAAGATAATAGAAACAGGGTCCGCAGAACCAGGAAATGGAGATGTGTAATAACACACGATAATAGAAACAGGGTCCGCAACACCAGTTAACAAAGTAATGTAATCGCATATGAAAAAAAAAGAGGAGCGATCCTTGTAGCGTAAAAAAAAAAGAGGGTAAGGAAGCACAAAAGTGCGGGAATTTTTTTTTGTAATGTCATGTAATTTTTGTGTGGATTTATTTTCTAAATACTAAATGAAAACACACAGCAGTGTGTAAGAAAAATTAGAACAGAGGAACAAATGAAAACCAGAGAGCACACTCTCCTGTGTGTGAATATTTTTGGGTCTGTAATGTAAAAATGGGTTTTATGCAGCAGAGTAATTTTGCTTGTAATGTAAGAAGTAAAAATTGCACAGCAGTGCAGGAGGAGGGGGAGAAGTAAATGAAGAAAACCAAGGGTAGCTTGTTTCAAATCCATGAGTTGTTTCACACAGGTGAAAAGGTAAATCTGTAAATCCCTGTAAGTTTTGTTTTCACACAGCAGTGAATGTAAATTAAATTTTTACACACAGTGGTGTAAAATTTCAAAGGAGACAGAGTAATTTCTTTTGTAATGTTTTGATGAACCCCTCTGAGTAAAAGAGGATGAATATGTCTCAGTAAATTCTCAAGTGAGTAAAAGAGGATGAATATGTCTCAGTAAATTCTCAGGTGAAAACAGAGTTATGGTTGAATGTTGTTTTTGGTAAATCCCTCTCAGCAAAGAGGATGAATGTATATCAATCATTTTATTTTAATGAATAGAGATCTTTTATGGTGATGAAATACTCTGTTCTCAGCTATTTTTTTAAAAGAGTCCTCTGTGCAAAAAGATCCTGGAGCAGAGGAAAAACAGAGCATTGACTCTGTGTTCAGTTAATGTTTGGTTTTGATATTTCCCATTCCATTGCAAAAAATACCCAACACCAATTAGTACTAGTAAAGAAGACGACTATTCTAAGAACTTCGCTCTCATGATGGCTGTAGATTCATCGTTTCTCTTACTTTTCTTATTTAACCTCTTCAGATTTCATGATTTGTCACAGCCCGCGGGGGCTAATAATGACAGCAATCCCAGCTTAGACGCTGACGTGGTCAGATTACGTAGTATGTTTCGATTATATTTAGTGTGCGATATTATGAAGCTGGAGAATCAGATCCCACTGTATGTCATGAAAGGAGTTTTTGAGAAGTTAAAAGAAACCCTAATAATTGATAAAGCCCATCAACAAACCCTAATAATTGGTAGAGGCCATCAATATTTCAATTTATTGTTGCAGGAGATGTGCAAGGAGTTCTCTCCTTTCCGATACCAGAGATCGGTGAAGCTGAGCATAAACAAATGAATGAGATTGATGATGAACCACATTTGCTAGGTCGTATGCACTTATTTATTTCTCCATTTCTGCAAATGAATGCTTGCAAATGAATGCTTGTGGGCAGGCCCGGAAGCCAAATCGGACTCTATTGGCAAGGTTGAAGGAATTTTTCGAAAAGCTTCTTATGAGGCTCTGTCCTCGTTTTCTCACTACAAATTCGAACATCAAACGTCAGATTCTGAAGGGAATCAGCGCGGGGCAGTTAGACAGAGCTGGGATTGAATTGAAGTCCTTCTCAAACATGGCCGATAAGATCCGAGTAGAAATGGAAAACTGCTCTTGCACGCTCTACCTTCCGCCGATCGCTGTATCGGAGTAAACGACTGAAGTGTTCCTGAGAAATATGGTTGCCTTGGAGTTCAACGACGCCTTCCGTCAAATGTCCGTTACGCGTTACGTTGCATCGATGGGCTGCCTCATCCGGTCGCCGGACGACATTCGCCTTCTGAAGGATCGGGATATCATTTACTGAGAATATAGCCCTTTCACCGATGAGGCCATTGTCGCGATGTGGAATAGCTTGAGCCAGCCCTCCTTTACAGCTGCCCTCATGAATGTTTCGGATGTCAATCTCACTCGGGCACTTGAGGAAGTGCTCGCAAAAAACTATAGGAAACTATATTACTGGAACGAAATCAAACAGATGATTTGGGGATTCAAGACGATCTGGGGACTTATGGACTATTTTTCCAGCTGGAAGTTTATAGCTCCGCTCTCTGGGTTCCTGATTCTGGCCATGACCGCTACAGACTTACTGTACCTTCACCGCTTAGTTAGTTTCTAAACAATAGGTGCTTATAGTTTTAAATCGTTAGTTTCAGTCGTTACCTTTAGTACTTTCCCTGATACGATATCTGGTGGTGCTTCTATTTTTCCGGCTTTCGCCCATTTTTTTTGCTTGAAAGGGAAATGGGTTATTTAAATTTATGCAGAATATATATATAATTTTTAATAGGAAATGGTTTATTTGTATTTATGTAGAATGAGATTTCGATTCAGATGGATCCATTCACTCAACTAATATTTTTAAGAAGTTTAAAAACCTAATCAGTAAAAACGAAGTTCTCACAATTTACTTTATTTTGTCAATATTTGTATTAAACGTATCCGTCATATGTGCATTTGTATTCATGTTTATAAAAATCGATTTAGTCGGCTAAAATTAATATGAAAATATTTAGTTCAAACAGCTGACTCATATGGTTTAGTTCGGTTTACATATTCAACCCATGCAATTGCTCCAATTACTTGGCATCGATATTGTCCTGGCTCACTAATTCTCTGTTTTTCCTCATCATTTTGGTTCTCCACGGACCTAATATCCTTACCAGAGGGCGGTGCTCTTAACAAATGGGCATCATTACTGCTTCATTTGCCAGTTATTTTGCTTTACATTTACTCATTTTTGGTCTGTAATCTCATCTTATGGGTTAGTGTTCATTTTGCTTTAGATTTACTCATTTTTTGTTTGTTATCTCTTATCACGTTGGTTAATGGTTATATGGATTTTTTTTTTTTTAAGTTATTGTAAATTTATTGTAATTTTGTTGGTTAATGGCTATGTGGATTTTTTTTTTAAATTATTGTAAATTTATTATAATTTTTTTAATTGTTAAGAGATTAAATTTTTTAATTACATATTTTTCTAAAGTGCAAACTTTAAACAATGTTTATATTTCAAAAAGTTTTATTTTTTTAGTGAATTTATGTTAATTTCTACAGTCTTACTTTACATGAAAGGAATTGCATATCTCCTCCATTTTGAACAACACATTTCTCTCTCTATACATATAAAGTTGATATTCAAATATATTAATTAATAATAATATTCAAATATTTTATTTAAGATAGATACATTGATATATTATTAAAAAGTAATAGAATTACACCTCTGCTTCCTATTGAATTATAATACTACACACTAGTGGGCTATAGAATGGACTCCTAGACTCAATGAAAACATAAAATAACTTTTATCACTTTCTAAAATGGTACTCACTAGAGGGAAAAATCGAGGACCCTATATACCACTCCCAACAAATTGTTGGCTGAAAATGATCATCAACATAATAAAACATATTTATCAAGAAGAATATGAGAGGATACATCAAGGCAGAACTTTATGAGAGGAGAGGCTAAGCCTGAACATTAGGCATAAGTTTTGAAGTCGATTTAGTTACCATTACCTCATTGGCTTCTTACCTTTGGGAGCTCCAGCAAGGCTAGACTAGCACAACCAAATTATTAAATGTGCTTGATATACATCGATTGACATCATTTTCATACACCGATTGGTGTACAGAAGGTGGAAAATACCACTTATGAGTGTATATCAACCACATTTACTAATGTAGTTGTGCTAGTTGACAATTGATGTGTGTGGGATGGATTTGTTGACCATGGCTGAAGAGGGTTGAACATTGTTGGTCAAGGTAGACCAGGGTTAACCTTAGTTGGACATGATTAACAATTATTACCATAGTTGACCTTAGTTGAACATGATTAACAATGATTACCATGGTTGAACTTAGATTACCATCACTTACAATGATTGCCATGGTTGACCATAATTGGCAATCATTACCATGGTTGACTGTGGTTGATGAGGTTGATCGAGAATGAAGGGTGTTGACTATGGATTGACATGGTTGACCTATTTTGACAATGGTTAACCATAATTATAAAAATCTATTTATGTTACTTTAATCTAACACTATAACATTAATGTTGTCAATTATTACAACAGTACATTAATGTTGACCATGGTTGATGTTACATTAATGTTAATGTTAATGTTACATTAATGTTACGAAAACGGTCCCATTAATTGGTTAAAGGAATTCATGAGGTTGATGATGGTTGATCACGACAACCCATGATTGATCGAGGTTGACCTTCTTCAATTATGGTTGGTTGTGACTTTCATGATTAACGAGGAATAAAGAGGAAGGATTATAGTTTCCCGTGTTTGACTATTCTTAGTTATGCTTGACATTAGTTTACCATGGTTGACCATTTACTATGATATATTATGATTGATAATGGCTGGCCATGGTTGTCCATGTTTGAGCATGGCTTATGATGCCCATGGTTTACCTATGTTGACAATGTTTGACTATGTTCAACCATAAAGACCTTGGTTTCCATGTTTGACCATTCTAACCATGATTAGCAATCAAGAGTGCGTAAAGCATTAGTTGTTCTAGTATGACTATGGTTGACCATGTTTGACTATCACTAGCTAAGGTTGTGTATGGTTGGACATAGGTGACATTGAATGATAATTTTTGACGATTTTTGCAATGTTTGACCATAGTTGAGTTGGTTAATCATGGTTGAATATCGGTGTACATGGTCAATGTCAATGTGTGTGTACATGCTCGATGGTGGGACCATATATATATATATATTATATATGTCAGTGTTTACAATAGATGACTATGGTGAACCATCATTGGTCATGATGTCCATGACTATGGTTGATTATGTTCAACCACATTGCCCATGGGTGACCACTATTAACCATGTTAACCATGGAGACTATTATTGGAAATGGTTTAACCATATTTGACCTAAATTAATGATTGTTCCCATGTTGTTTATGGTTTATGATGGTTGACTATTGCTAGCTAAGGTTGATTGTGGTTGACTATGCTTGATTATGGTTAACTATGGTCAACATGATCATCCATGGACATCCATTGTCAACCACTTTTTCAAGCATAGTCAAAGTGGTTGATATACACTTATTGGCATAAAAGGTGTAAATTGTTGCCTATCCTGATGTATATCAACCATATTTACTAATATGGTTGTGCTAGTTGATGGCTATTGTGCATGGGGAATATTAGTATATAATGGTTAACTATAGTTGGCCACAACTAAATCTATTCAAAATATGCTTGACGAGGATTTATTATGTTTAACATATAGTTGACTATGGACGAGCATGCTTGTCCATACCAATCTATACATGAGCTATTGACAACACAGAGGAGAAACAAATTTGCAAGCTCAAGAAGATCCTCTTGTGATGAAAGAAGATTTGGAGACTTAGACTACGAGGTGACGGTGTGGCATGAAGATCAAGCAAAGATGGAGAACAAAATAGAGAAAGAGTTGCATGTTCTCAAGCATCAAATTAAAGAATAACAAGAGTTGCATAGACAAGAGAATGAGTTGAGGCAGGAACAGGTACAATAGGGGGCACAACGTACATAGACGGATGAAACTACGCCCTTACAATTTTAAGATCCATCCCAACACCTAGCACAGAACAAACAAGATGAGAAGTTTTTTTGATCACATGTAAGGGAATATAGCAGCATGCATGTCATTGTAATCACGCATGTAATCCCACCCATTTGGCACACCCACTGAGGTGAAGACAAGAAGCATGTCTAACTGGAGTTGAACATGTATTTTGACAAGTCGATGCACACGACCACCAACACATGCTTGGAGCTCAATGCAGACACTATGCATCAACACGTTGTTGGTTTGGTCATGCCCATGATGACCATATGCCTGCTATCAGAGAAGTTGGACAAAGGAGTCATATCAGTGTACCCAGATGCAATGGAGGAAAGAGTTTGCTTTAGCAAGATGTCACCAGTGAGCGCACAGACACATCATGAATGAAAAATATTGGCATTAGTTCACCACCATCGACCATCGCAAGGATGTCAAGATTTGGTCTCACCACAACGGTCCGAGTGTTAGCGTGTCTTGCACAGCTTGCTCAAGCCAATTTGTATCACATGGGTACATGTGAAGATTGTATGTAATGTCTTGTCAAGTGTAAGTTCAAGTGTTGATAGTGGATGTAACAATCATAGAGTAGATGAAGAGTCATGAGGGTAGATGAACTATCACAAAGTGAAATGTCAAGGGCCACCCCACCCTTTGCTATAAATAATCCCTCATAACTCATTGTAGAGTCTTTTGGTCAACCAAGCTTCCAATAAGATTATCTTAAAGAGAGCTTGGAAAGTATTGTAACAAGCCTTGGCTTCTCCACTGGGTAGAGCTAGTACATATCTTTAGAGGTGCAGGCGGTTTTGGCTGTAACGTTTTGCTACTAGAACTAGTGGTTGTACATGGATGTATTGTATGACAGGAACTTAAACTTCATAATATAATAGAGGCAACACGTTTCATGCATATGTCATATTGTATTCCAGCTATCTTGTTTACTCTAAATGGTATATGCATCTGTTTTCCTACGCATGCATGTATGGACTATTCTGTGTATGTATGTATGAATATTTCATAAATGTGTTGTTGGTTTAACCATCATTTTGGATTGCTAGCTAACTTTCCTTCCATGTTGTGATGTATCTTTGCTCGTGTATTCCCTTCTTAACTCCGTGCTATCATAAGTTTCCAAAGGGTGCACTCATCTCAACCCTCGTGTGTTAGATCCTCTAATGCACATTCCTTGGCTCGCTGCATATGTCACACCCTTGCTACCAATAGAGTTATCTTACTTACCTATGCTTGAAACTATGGTCAAGGCATTACCATACGACCCACTGCTAGGAAACCTACACTAAATGATCTGAGGTCTAATTGGGACTTCTTACTGAGGAGATCCCCTAACATGTTGGCAGGACAAGCACCGTCAACATTTATGGTGCTAGAAGGAGGGCCAAATGACAATTTGTACCCACTCATCATATTTTGAACCTTTCCATATCTGATGGAGTCTTGAACTCTCCCCCCCCCCGCAATATTTTTTGAATTCCGAATCTGTTACCATCATGAAGGAGTTTTTCGATCACTTTTCCACTTACACGTATGATGGTGAAAGGCAAAGTGGCCTGGCCTGAGTTTCTGCATGACTTTCTTTCCATGCTTCATGAGGAAGATGGATGTTCTGATGAATAGGTTAGTTTGATTCTTGCATACACACTTTGTGAATCTCCACATCAATGGATCTGTAGCTTGTCGGATGACAACGTGTACTCACTTGAGCACTTCTATGATCTCATTGAAGATAATTTCCATCATTTTGATCTAGACCATCTTGACCAAAAATAGTTACAATAACAAAAGGCTTTGCATGAATCGCCTATGGATTTTTGGTAGCGCTTCTGTGATTTGCAGTTTTAAGCTCTGAAGATCTAGATGAAAATTTTCTATCTTTGGGACTGATTCAAGTATTGTGTTCAGAAATTTGTTCGTCCCAAGAAGAAGTTTGAAATCAAGCCTCACTCAGTATTCTTCATTGATGGAGTTGTGAAATCATAGATGGATGCGGTCACTGTCACGAGTGATTGTCCATCGTCCCCTCATCAAAAAAATTGACCATAGCAAAGTGATGCGAGAGATCATGCTCGCACATCTGTTCAACTTTCACATTCTCCCAACATCACTTCACTTAATTTTCACGTAGATTTGGTTGTGAGTCCATCGAGTTGTCATATGCATTTTTTACCACAACCTCCATCTTCGTACTCAGCTAATCCTCCAAATGATATTTTCTTGTGTTCTTCCATTCTAGAATTTACACTTGTTGTGAATGAGTATCAAGCCACTAACAGAGTTGGTGTTGTGCAGCCAAAATGCACCGTCACTCATGAAGAGTATGACTAGGAGCTTGGGCATCAACACTTGACGAAGGATGATTTCCTTCGATCCGAGCCTCCTCCATTCTTTCCTAACATCTTTGGTGAACCTGTCATCCATGATTTCGCATGTGTATCTTCATCTACAGATGCACCCATTGTTGATCACTCGCAGGATATACCAAATGTCAGTCCATCATTCGATAATGGAGAGGATAATTTATTCATTGAAAATCCACTTGATCTTTCATTTTCCCTTTTTGGAAACATAGAGGATAGATTTATCAGCTTCTCATCTACCCCTCTGTTTGATTCATCACATCATGAGGATGCTGATTAAATCATCGATTTTTCTGATCATGGCTGTCATGATCCATTTATGCCCATATTCGATCATGATCATGATTCTATCGCAGTTGATTTTTCAAAGCCATTGGTTTATGATGATATATCTGACAATGAAGTTGAACAACCCTAGATAGTCGAGGCACTTTAGCTCGAGCTGATGGTTATGTTAGGCCCTCGCTAACCTAAGGTCGGTTTCACTTCTAGTCAGGAAATTGTTTAATCACTCAAGGCTCCTAATCACTCATCTGTATGCATTGAAGATCAGGTTCACATACAGATCATGCTTCCTCCACTTGAACTGCATGATCCTGTCACTCATGCATTGGAGGAATATTACATTCCAAGCACACGTTCACAATGCAAATTGTCTTTGTTTCTTTCATTTGCTTACATGTCATAGTCAAGAATGTGTGTATGCTTCACAGATGCACGTAGTGTCACACAACACAATGATAAGTCCACGGACCACATGTCATGCACTTTCACTCACTTATGTCATGTGGAAGCTTCTAAACATGAAGTGTGTTTGTCTTCATTGTTATATCTTTCTTTCTTGTTGGTCTACACAACTGGGTTGCTCACAGACCAAGCCTTCACCAACATGGGTCAACCAATGTGTTGGTGGCTGCATTGGAAATATCACTTCATGTGATTAGGCCCATGCACCATTAGCTTAGGAGTAGGAGTAGTGTTTTCTTTCAGTTATTTTTCTTGCATGTTTGTTTTCTTACTTGTTTTGTTTGTTTGTTTGTCTACTTGCTTGTTTTCTTACTCACTTTGCTTTCGCTTTTTCTTCTGCTTCTGCTTTGCTTTGTTGTTTGTTTTCTTGTTTTGTTCTTAGGTTAGTTTCGCATGAAGCCATGTATGACTCTTGAAACAAGCTAGGTAAAGCACAAGAGGCCTTGTACAACTATCACTACTTGGTTACCTATCATCTTACCTCTGTATGAAGAACTTGCTACTTTTAGTCCATGATATGTCGATGGAAAATATGTACTCTTCGAAGTGAACCTTAGGGAAAACACAACACTTGCGTGCTAACCAGTGTCACCTACTCTAGTGAGTTGTTTTTGGGTTAACTCTTTTCAACTCAATTAAGTAGAGTAAGGTGAGGGGGAAAACCTTAATAGGCATGTCATAGGTACAATAAACTAATTCTCCGCACGAACAACCTCTTTTGCTCTTAACAAGTTGGGATCCCTCTTTCACCTCTCAAATGAATAAGTGCTATGCACGATTGTGAAAATGGGAAAGAAAAACAAAAAAAATGAAAAAGTGAAAATTCAAAAAATGAAAAATAAATAAGGTGAAAGAAGAGAAAGGCTTCTTGTGTAGAGAGGTGATGCAAGTAACTCCATTGAGGTATTGGACAAGCTCGTTGATAGCAGAGCCATGCTTGTGTTCCTATGTGGCTCCACCGGGGTACTATCTATGCCTGCTCGAAGCGGAGCAACACCAAAGATGAAACTAAGACTCTGATGACTATACTTCTTGTGCACCAGCATGCCCCTCAGCCCCAATTGAAACAACTGTGCTCCCTTGGCTTGGAATACGTGTTAATCGACCAAGAGCTTTGCAGATGGTACATCTTACAATCGAGCTAGTGTAAAACCAAGACGGACTGAAAACTAAACAATATTTTCGGAGGTGTTAGACTTTATTTTCACAAACAAGGTCCATTAAGAGATCTGGATTTCTACTAATGTGTCACCAAGTGTTGTAGTGGCTACATCCACCCTCCAAATTTTTTCCATACCTTCGTTTCTGATCCTCTTACCAACCTTTCACAGTAGCATGTCTTACTTCATCAAGTACACAAGCTTTAGTGATTTTCTTATAGAATGATAGCCTGTCCATCAGATCTTGTTGCATTCACCTCACAGGTTGTTCTTCTAGATGTGGTCCAACTGCAGGCTAATAAGCTCCCTCAATAAATTATGTAATTTTGGAGGGAAACCAGCCTTCCCTCTAGAAATTGCGCAACTCTTTTTGGTAGCCTGTTGGGCTCCGAAATTGCAAAAACCTGCCAATCAAACTTCACCGAGAAAATTGTGCAATTCTTCCCAGCAGGGCTACTCAGCCCAGGAATTGTACAATCTTGGGTAGTAGTCAACTTCTCTACCCCTAAATTGTGCAAATATCTTAGGCATCTAGCCCGGCTCCCTCCGAGAAATGCGCATTCTCCTGATAGTTGAGCATGCTCTTGCATGTGAAGTTGAGTTGACCAGTTCCCTCCGGGACCGAGAAAAACTGATTTTCATGTATGGGCTACTCCTCGCAAGGAAACATGGAAAGGCATCCCTTGATTTAGGGATATATTTTAGCAACTAGAGGAACTATTTTTGCATGGACGATCATCAATGCGGTGACTCACTTCACACACTTGCATGTTTTCCCATTTCTCGAATCCTGCACTTGTTGTTTGCATGAATGATCATTCACTCTCGTTTGCACTCATCTCCTCATTCATTCACACTTCTCATATTTTCAGTCGCCTGTTAGCCAGATTGTGCTACCTTGGCCCAGACGATGCCTTGCCTAGCTAGCACTACACATTTCTAGAAGTGAAGGCTTTGCCTTCCCTCTAGAAATTGTGCAAATCTATCCAAGAACTAATCTCCAGGCTTTCATTGCACAATTCTTAGAGGCAGTGTCTCGCTGGCCCCGGAAACTACGCAATGTAGTTTGCTAGTTGAATGTGACTACTGAATGAAATTGCGCATTTCGTAGTTTCAGTCCCCACTAGGCCAGATTGGACTATGCATTGTGCAATTTTAATAGTCATTTAGCTTCCTGATAGCCCGAATTGTGCCTTGTGTAGTGTTGGTAGTAAGTCTTTTGACCTCCCTGGGAAAATTACGCAACCTTCATAATCAGTCACATAGGTATGTTGCAAGTAAGTTTCTTATGTTCATTTTGGTCTCAATTGACAGATTGCTTGCCATGAGTGTTTCCATGTCTCCAGGTATCGCAGGTGTTCATCTGCCTGTCAGAAACATAGGCACAATGGTTTCTAGGAGAGCAGAGTTGAAGACACCGTTCGGAGTACACTTGGGGATATAGTCAATCAAGTGTCTATGAACATTCCTACCCATGAAGAGATCAAGTTGTTTGTAGACAGGGACATCAAGATATGATGGAAGAAACATCACATCAAGCAGCTCCATCAACAATAGTTGAAGGCGGCATACTGGATGAAACAAATGCAAGAGGAAGGATGTTGACAACATAGAGGTAGAACAAAGTTGCAAGCTCAATAAGATCCACTTGTCATGAAAATAGCTTTGGAGACTTGGGCTATGAGGTGATGAAATGACATGAAGATCGTGAAAAGACAGAGAACAGAACAAGGAAGGATTTGCATGTGCTCAAGAAGAAACTCAAGGAGGAACAAGAGCTACATAGATAAGAGAATGTGTTGCAGCAATAACAGGTACATCAAGGAGCACAACATACACAAATGGATGAAATTGTGCCCATAGAAATTATAGATCAATGCCAGCAGCTGGCATGGAATAGACAAGGTAAGCAGTTTTGTTGATCGCATGCAAGGGAATTCAACAACATGCATGTCATTGTGCGCACGCATGCGATCCCACCCATTTGGCACACCCACCAAGGCAAAGATAGGAAGCAAGTCTAACTAGAGCTGAACATGTATTTTGAAAAGTCGATACACACGGCCACCAGCACATGCTTGGATATCAACACAGACACTATGCATCAACATGCTATTGGTCCAGTTGTCCCTAGGAATACCATGCACATGCTATAAGACGAGTTGGATGGAGGAGCCGTATCAGTATACCCGGATGCAAAGGAGGCAAGATTTCACTTCAGCAAGATGTCGCCATTGAGCGCATGGACACCATCATGGATGAACAAGTTTGTCATTAGTTTGACACCATTGACCATCACAAGGATGTCAAGCGTTGGTGTCACCATAATGGTCTGAGTGTTAGTCATGTCTTGCATGGCTTGCTTAATCCATTTTGTCTCACATAGATACATGTGAAGATTGTATGTACCATCTTTTCAAGTGTAAGTTCAAGTGTTGATAGTGGATGTAACAATCATAGAGTAGATGACGAGTCATGAGGGTAGATGAACTGTCACAAAGGGGAATGTCAAGGGACACACCACTCTTTGCTATAAGTAGTCCCTCATAACTCATTGTAGAGGCTTTTGGTCAGCCAAGCTTTTGATAAGACTATCTTAAAAAGAGATTGGACAATATTGTAACGAGCCTTGGTTTCTCCACTACGCAGAGCTAGTACATCTCTTTGGAGCAGCAAGCGGTTGTAGCTGTAACGTTCCACTATTGGAACTAGTGGTTGGACATGGATATATTGTATTACTGGAACTTACACTTATCAATATAATAGATCCAACACGTTTCATGCATATGTCATATTGTATTCCAGTTATCTTGTTTACTCTAAATGGTATATGTATCTGTTTACTTATGCATGCATGTATGGACTATTCTTTGTATGTATGTAGGAATCTTTCTGAAATGTGTTGTTGGTTTAACCATCATTTTGGATTTCTAGCTAACTTGCCTCCCATGTTGTGATGCATCTTTTCTCGTGTGTTCCCTTCTTAACTCCATGATATCATAGGTTTCCAAGGGGCACACTCATCTCAAACCTCATGTGTTAGAACCTCTCATGCACCTTCCTTGGTTCACTGCATATGTCACACCCTTGCTACCAATAGAGTTATCTTACTTTCCTCTATGCGAAATTCCGGTCAAGGCATTACCCGTACGACCCACTGCTGGGACTCCTACACCAAAGGGTTGGAGGTCTAATTGGGACTTCTTACCAGGGAGATCCCCTGAGATGTTGGTTAGTCTAGCATTGTCAACAGGTGCTTTCTTAAAACCACTCCGTGTACCAACTGGTAAGATAAGGCTTTCAATCTGGCTACTCTCTTTTGTCATGTGGATAAATACTATGGAAGAGTAATGTGCTCAAGATATTATCATCCATATATGTACCAAGAGGTTGAAATGTTAGTGGGGGGAGCTTGCTCCACATTGTACATCTCGATATTTTTTTCCCATACAAATGAATCATATTTTGTTGTATTCACTACCTCTACCACTAGCTAGCATAGACCATGACCCTTGATAATGTGAACTAGTTTGAATTCAAGATCATATTCTTGTGAACCAATCATCTAGTTTGCTCTCCTTTCAAGCACCTCTTGTTGGACAAGTAATGATATGACTATTGGGTGTGGCACAACGTTAATACAATGATTATTCAAAAGATAGGGTCAAAAGTGTTTCATCACCTTGTAGACAACATAAGCTTGTTTATCAATGGTGGTATAGTTAAGCTCGGGTCCTTTCAAGCTGGCACTCATGAAAGATATTGGTTTCTCATTATTCTAATCATCTTTCTATGTAAGCACAATGACAAGGTAAGTATCAAAAGCAAAGGTGTAGAGCATTAAATCCTTGTTGAATTTTGGGCTTTACAGGGTTGGTGCTTTTGTGATTACTTTCTCTATAAGGGAAAATTCATCTTTTTCCCTTTTATCCAACTTGTATACTGCATCCTTATTCACTATTTGGGCATAATTGAATATGAACTTGAGGAGAAAGTTTATCTTCCCCAAAAAGGACTGCATGGTTTTCCTGTTCATTTGGAAGGGAATCTATGTGATAGCCTTGACCCTTTCAGGACCCACTTTAATCCCACTTTTTTCTATGATGTGGCCCAAGAGATTTCCCTTGCATGCTTCAAAAACTATCTTCATGGGATCAAGAGATATTCCATTTTTTTGACATCAATCAAACATTTTCTTTAGATGGAAAGTGATTTGATCCCCTTTTCAAAAACACTATGACATAATAAAGATACACAACTACACTCTCACCAATCAAACTATGAAATGAAATTCCCATTGCACATTGGAAAGTTGCACTCGCTTTAGTTAGCCCAAATGGAATTCTTCTAAAAGCAAACGTGCCACACTTCATTTGAAAAATTGTTTTCAATCTATCGGTTTATGAGACTAGAACTTGGTTCTAGTGTGAAAATCCATAAAGGAACTAAAACATTTCTGAGCTTCATAATATCTATAAAATATGTTCCATTAATGGCACCGAGTAATTATCTTTGTTCGAGGCACAATTAAGGTTTCAAAAATCCATTCACAGGAGTATTTCCCTAGACTTTTTCCTTACTGGGACCAAGTTGGAAATCCACGTTAATGAATGTTAGACTTTATAGATGATCCAAGCACCCAAAATCTTCCTTAGATCTTTCTGAATCAAGGGTTCAAGCATCGGATGAACTTTATGCAACTTATGTTGGAAAGGCTTGGCCCCTTCTTTAATCTGAATAACTTGTTGTATTATTCACTTGTTGTAAGTATTAATACCATTGTACCACATGAAAACATTTTAGTACTGATTGAAAAGGTGGATAAAAGCTTGTTTCTATTGAGGCATACCAAAAGTACCAAGATTGAAAAACATCGAATCATCTTTTGTGCCAAGATTGATCTGTTTTTGCAACAAAGTTGAATTGTGAGTTTTTATGTTTATTGGTTCACGGAAGCAATTTTGTAAGCCATACAATGTTTCTAGTGACACCATGCCCATAGTCATGGGTTTCTGTTTTCTCCCTTGAGCCACATATTGCAACACTTTGGCATGCTTGTCTTTGGTAAGGGCTACATCCTTGAACGCATCAACATTCGCCATGAAATGCAGTATCTTCTAGTCATTATCGAAAATGAGCAAATTAGTGATATTGTTAGGGATGGATTGTTTGTAAAGAATCACAGTAGAAAAACCATCCCTAATTTTTGAAAACCTACTAGCAGCTTTTGCTAATGCATTAGTAGCCACATAGCATATTCGAGCAATGAAAACAATATTGAAATCTTGGAATTGCAAAATTAAGGGTGATACCTCTTATTGATAACCTTTGAGATTAGGTGGCACATAGTGTATAGTATTTTGTACTTTTCATACGACGATGTCAGACTCACCTATTGATTGAAAGATCCCAACTTTGAAGTCAATGGATTTCTAGAGGCCCAAGATGAGTGTTTCATACTCTATAGTGTAATTGGTGCACTCGAATTCCGAGCAAAAAGAGATCAAGGGTTTCCTTTGTTGCGGGTATACTAAAACACAACCAACTCCAAAGCCCTGGTGTGTCTTTAAACAGTCAAAATGAAAAATCATAGAGCCAGAAATATGAGAGCTATATCCTACACTAGCAGTATTAATATCTACTATACATAAGTCATTTCCACCAGCTGGAATAAGAAGTAGTTCCAACTGTGTATCTGGTAGGACTAGGGAATGCTGGGCAAGATAACATCCAAGGTCATTTTCCAAAAAAAAAAATTATGAAGATTATGTCTGCGAAAGAAACAAGCTTATTTTTCCCTCTGAAGGGTGTGACAATGTGTTTCATATAAAGCTGTGATGTTGCTCGGATTTGGTTATTCCTACACTTGTAAAGTTGTATGGAAGCCATAAATATCACCAATTGGTAGAAAAATACCCTTGTAATTTTCTAGACCAATCTCTACTTAGAAATACATCATAGGCTCTAGGGATGTTCACATCACTATGTTTATGCACTGGTGAACTCAATGATCAGATGAAAACCAAATAAGAACATTCTTAAGTTCACTGATAACTTGGACAAGAGACATGTCTAGTTGAATAATCTTTTCATCAGTTTTATCCCATTTGGCATTTATTTTCTTGCTGATAGAAAATGGAATTACACTCAAGGATGCACCAGAATCGAGTAAACAATTGTGGACATTGTAATTAAAAATTTCAAAGGTTAATAAAAATGGAGGGAAGAGAGTGTTGGCTTCTAGTGTTACAATGTTAACAACTAATTCCATGGGACAAAAAGACTTACCAACCACCTTCTGCAAAGAAGAATCATTATCACCTGATGAAGGTTGGAAAATGGCTTAGGAAAGTAGTTACCACTTGCTTGCTATCCTTTTAGGCTCCAAGAGTGAAATATTCATGTGTGATATCTTGTTATCTTACACGTTATTATATTCCATTGTTTCATATGCAACATCCATTACCGAAGTGTCTATAGGAGTGACTTTGTTTGACACTTCCAAAATGATATACTTACTTTTACTATTTGCAGAAGTGTTATTTGTTGTAGTAACACTGAATCTAGACTTGTCCTTAGCATTTTGAGTTGAGTCGACAAGTGATGTGATTTTTCTTGACAAGTGTTCCTTCAATTTTTACCTTGTCAAGTCTTGATTAGAAAAGAAATTTGACTTCAAAACTTGTATCGACTATTTTTATTCTAAGTTGGATCGTCATTCAATGGTGGTTCTTTCACATTTTTCTTCTTAGTAGTGAAAACACAATTGAAATTACTCACTGCGTGTTCAATACCTGTTGTCTCCTCAGCCACAACAGGTTGTTCCATTTCTTCCTTCTGCTTAGTCTACTCATTTGAAAGTACAGTATCAATAATGTGTGCAACCAGAGTTTTCATGTTGTGGTTCCATTGTGGGCATGCCTTTTTTGAATGATATTATTGATGAAAATAACAATATTGGTCCATGGACATGCTTTTGACATTCAACACAACATTTGATCTTTGTGCAGACTTAGTTGCTTGATTACTGTTGTTGTTGTTATTACTCCTTCTAAGGAATTTGAACTAGGGGGCTTGTTGTTGACAATGGTCTCGCTTGTCCTTTGTTACAACTTTGTCAGCTCATTGGATAGAGACTTGATGGTCCTAGTCAAGCTTTCAAGGTCAATAACTTCTTTATCCTTAGCCTTGTTTGAAGAGGCCTGAGACCTTTTGTTAGTCTCCTTGGAGTCTTTAGATGATTCATCATTGATAATGACTCGAGTCACATGCAAGTCCTTTTCAATAGTGATGGCTTCTTCAAAATTCTACACTAAATTTTCTTTCACAGCTCTCTTCACAAATTGTGAAATTTTCATCCGAAAAGCAGAAGTGTAGTAGTCAATCGTAATCAAGTCATGATGCTTCATATCTAGGGAAAATTTGTTCAATATATGATTGAACCTCTAATTAAAATCCTTAACTTTCTCCTTTTCCACCATATTTAAATTCGTTAACTCCTTTAATAATATGGTTAGGGTTTCATCATCAACAATTTTTTTGAGGAACAACCTTTTAAACCCCCTCCAATTTCAAATTGAATTTATTAGAAGACTATGATACTAAACAACTACTCTACCATCTAATGTATAAGGAAGAATTCTACATGTAACATTGTCATAATGTACCTTGATCATATACATGTGTAGGTAAAATTTATCCAAATGGTCTTCCGTATTAATCAACTTGTTAGGGTCATATTTTGTTGACAACTTTTCCAGGTGTCTTGGCATCTTATGTAAAATAATTGGAACCGAAAGTGGGCCTTGACTCATCTAATCCAAATATTGGTCTACCATGTTATCTTCTTTGTTCTCCTCCTCCTCTTCAAAGTATGAGGAATCCTCTTTGTGACCATCTATCCCATGGAAAATTTCATCTAAACTACAACGTTATTCTTGTACCCTTTATTGTAAGATGGAAGTTGATATAGATGTTTTATGTTGTCCGCATATTTTTCTAGCTCTTTAAGATTAGAAAAAACCATATCTTCCATTGTAGAAACCACTATCCTAGTAGGAGTTGTATGCTTTCTCTTAGGAAAATGGGGAATATTTAGTGCTTTAGGAATTAATCTAATAGCCATCTAAAACCAATGGGTTATAGGTCGAATTGCATGGATGTGCTCATAAGTAACTTCACAGGTTGGCTCAAGGCTCAACAGACAAGATCCACCTATTTCAGGAATATGATTCGGAGAGGTGTTGGGAATGTTGTTTCCTTCTCCAAAACAAGAGTGACGTGGGTGTGTGGAGTTATCCACCTTAAAAAATGGGTTTCCTTCCTTCTAGCGCCATAAATGTTGACAGTGTTGAACCTGGCAACATTCAAAAGAGTCTCCACAATATGAATCCCAACTAGACCTCACAACATTTGGTTTAGGAGCCCCATTTGAAATATGGACCATTTATCGTCTACTTAGATATTTGCATTGGATTTAGTTGTCAGCAAGAGAGAGAATCACATATGTGCATTCAAAAAACAAGTCAGTGTGCCTAGTGAATGTTCAGATGGAGGTGCATCAAGGTTCTTCTATTATAGAGGGACGGGAAAGTGATCCTCAAAGAGAGACGTAATAGTACTACCCTAGTAGAGACACACACAAACAAGAAATATTTGTCGAACATCTAGTAGAATAGTCCACAAAGATGCAACGATTGTTACAACCATTGCAACACATTCTTAATATGATAAGCACTAAAATAACTGAAATAGCTCAACCAATTTAGTACATTTGTAAAAAAACATGAATCATAAACATTTATAGAAAAATCTTACAAATATTCACAATCCATGAATAAAAAACATGTTCGTAATCAGGCTTCAAATATTAAGTAAAATTCCCAAGATATATGAATACAATGAACATCACTTGCTCTAGTAGTGGAGCATTGGAGCCACTACTTGCGCCCCAAAACTACTAACTTTGTCTCTCTAATGCCTTATGGGAGAAGCCAAGGTGAAAATTCCTTTGGTTGTACAATGAGGGTGTATATATAAAAAATGGGATGACCCCTCACTTCCCTTGTGACTCTTGGACTGCCCTCATGATTGTTTAAATTCCTTTGACTTTTTTACTTTTACATGACTCTTCATACTATGTACATGAATCTTGGACTTATACTTGACAATACATTTTCCATCATGAATTTACATATTCCATAAAATGACCTGACATGAGACTAATGACATGGATTGCATGGTGACATTGCAATGTCAAGCCATCCTTTGTTGCTACTTTATTTGTGTCCTTTTGAAATATAGAACATGGTACCCTTTTCCACCTCCATATGGCTTAGAGATGAGGAGTATTCAATGTTATATTGATCTCAAGATATTGTCACAATCTGATCTTCCTTTACTTCCTTTAATTGATCCTCTTGTCCTTGCAGCTACTAAGGTCTCTTCTAGCATGGTCTATTTCTCCATCTCCTTCATAATATTTACATAGTATGATAGAGTACTTGCACCTACAATTCACTTATGAGAAGGCGACATTAGCCTGATAAACACCTAGTCTAAGCTATTGCGTGATAATCCCTTGACAGAGATGAAACTAGATGGTAGGATGAGAGAGAGGTTCGGGAACTAGGTAATTTCATAACTCAGTTACTCAAGCTTCAAGATTGAGCATTGATACTACGTATTGTGTAGCTCAAGCTAGACTAGGCTTGACAACTGTGCAGTTGGGGGATTCAAGAAGTCAAGCTAAGGGCTTGAGCACTGAGTTTTCCCACTACATAGTATTGGAAGGATAAGAAGGCCAAGCAATTAGGTAATTCTACAGTTCAAGAGATCAAGGGTGAAGCTTTGGGATTAAGACTAATCAATTCATAGTTCAAGCCTAGTTGGAGGGAAATATTATGTAGTTCTGGAGCTCAACGGTTGAGATTGAGCAATGAGATTGTGTAGTGTGTAATTCTGGGAGGTAGAGATTATGCATTGCTTAGTGTAAGGAGACAAGGCTAATGCTTGAGGACTATGAATATGTAGTGTGTAGTCCAAGGGGGCTAGATGATGTTGAGTGGCCCGATCGAGGAATTTCCCCTGTTTTGACTAAGTGTTGGATCGTTGAGATGAGAACGAACCAAATAAAGATTTGAGCATGATCACACACTTAGATTACTTGATCACACATCGAGGAACACTAAGAATACATGAATAATGTAATTTCCTCAATGTGATAACTTTGTGATGGCTAAGAGCAAGTGTCACACCAAAAATACACTTCGCAATGATTGTAACGACACTTGTGTGACAATGCTTGAAGTTTTGGAGATGAGTGTGGTAGATGTTTTCATGATGAGAAAAACTCATTTGCACAAGAACTCCCCTAAACACACCAAAACTAAATTGTGTATAATGCAATGACCCTTAATATTTACGAACACAACATGCAAAGTCAAAGTAGGCTATGAAATTTGCATGTAGGCCAAGACTTGGGAGGGTGTTGTAGCAGTGACAACATAAGGCTTATACTATATCTCTTCTATCTTTAAACACGAAATTGAAATAAAATTATTTTTCAAACCTAGAACAAATAGTATGTTTCTTAAGTGACTTCTTTCACCAGTTTCCATCTCAACAGATGTTGTCCCAATTCCTTTGACTGCATAGTTGTTGTTGTCTCCAAGCTCCACCTTTTGATTCAATATATTTTTCATCAAGCTTCTAGGATGATCACATTTCCTTATCATATATGTTGAGGCTCCATTGTCTTTCAACCATATGTTTTTGTCATGTGCAAGATATCCTACAAGTGAAAAATAGTAAAATTGGTGTTTATCTCCTTTAACTTTGGGTCTCTTGGAATGTTCATCAAATTTTGTCATTGTAGCATGCCTCTTCCCTCCTTTTCTCTTATCATTAAATATTTCCAGACATTTATCTTTGAAATGACTGAATTTATTGCAATGGAAACATTGAATCTTTGACATGTCTCTCTTGTCACATACCTCCATGACCCAATATTAATGATTACCCACTAGGCTCCCATCCTCCAATTTAACTTCTATTAAATTTAGATTTAGTAGTGGTCACATGAATAATTATTCTATCATCTCATGAAAAAAGATTATACATGTAAGTACATTAATACACTTAAAAATTTAACAACATCAAGAGTTATGAACCATAAGAAAGCACACTGCAATTATACTCATAAGTTTAAAGATGTGACAACATAAAGAGTAAGGAGCCACATACATAAAATCCCAAGTAATTGAAGCAAACTAGATTAGCTGAAAAAACTGTCACTTGGAAAATTGAGCATCACCACCCAACCTAGAACTGGTTACCTCCAGTTCAACCCCAAGCTGAACGTTCTTGTCATGGATCAACTGCTTCTTGTTGATCTCTTCAATGGGTATTTAATACCTTCTTTCATGAAATGGTTTCCATTATAGGCATCCTACTTTTATGGATATTTTTTATGATTGCCTAGGATTATCCCATAAAAGCTCTCCTTTCTCTCACACGAGGATTTTCCTCACAAAATCTTACCTTTCTCTCCCGCAATGCTTTTATTTTTTTCTTAAACTTAACATCTTTCTCCAGCTAAGTAACTTAATGGATATTTATCTCCAAATCCATTAATCTTATCTAGAATTGGAGCTAGAGGCCTTATCATGAAAGAATTATCCATTCCCATTCACCAATGGGATTTGAAAGAACCTCATTTCTTGGTGTCTCATTTTCCAAGTGTTTTACATTATCTTTATTTATTTAACAATAACGTATTTATTTTCGTTGTTAAACCTGGGACCTATAGTTTCTTAGCTTAGGTTAACAAAGTGTTACATACAACAGAGGGGTGTTACATACTCCCCCCATTAAATTTACACCGTCCTTGGTGTATTGCTACATCTCACAATGTATTTCCTCGATCATAGGTAATTGTTTCTTAATTTAAGTTCCCATGGCCTTGCCACCTAAAACATATCTTCCTATCTATAGGTTAAAAAGGATCTTTACTGTAATTATCCTTCAATTCCTACCTATAAAAATTTGTTCAATCAATTATGTGAGAGGATTTAGATGCCATAAACAACAATACTCAATTTTTTTTACCACAATTAATGTCATAACTTGATAGAACAATAATAATTTTCGAGCAAATACGGGTTAATGTTGCTTGCCATTTAACTATGATTTCTTATTTTTGTTGTATTATAATAGTAAGAAATTGCATGCTCTTCCAATGCATTTGTGTTCTTGTTGAACACTTGCTTCCTACAGTCTCCTGGCATTAGGCACAACAGGTCAAACTATCACTTTTGACCAATAAACATGTATAAAAATAAAACCTCAGGTTAACTCATAACCATCAAAATCATAAACCATATGTAACCATCAATCAGAGATCATAACCATAAATCACATGTATATAAAACGGAAATAAAACACTAATGCTTATCCTTGAATTACTCTTAGATTCCACCTTTGTCTTTTTTCGATATGCACTATGGATCGATTTCCACACCAAGAAATCATCCAGTGCCTTCTCCCCAACCATGTATCTACACATAGCGTGAATCACACACATATAGTTATACATGTCATATATCATCATGCAATACATGCATCCATACTAGTACCATTTATACCATTTGTAAACAGTACCACTTGTACAATGTGTACACAGTACCAAATGTCTGTAGCATCACTTACACGTCATATACTTCATAAACATGTTAGTATTATGCCAAAAATTCCTTCAATTATTCATATTACCTTTAGGAAAGTCTAATCAAACCGGAATTAGTTTTTCAATTAGAGAGTAAGGAACTCATGAACCTATTCAACTCCTGCAACCAAAGCATAAGTAAATTATTTGTATGTCAAAGTGTTCAAGTGATTTTATTTAGCTAATACTTTTCATGGGTCTTGTGGTTGAAAGACAATTTCAGGAAATTAATACCATCGAGGTAATACTACATACTATAACTTTATCATATCCATAACTTTGAATTTTGGAATTTAATTGGTCACGAGACCAAGTCTTAATAATAGAAGACTATTGACTATGATAGTTAGTCAAGTCTCGACTTCAATGTTCTATTTGAAGTCTAATAACAATCTTAACTTTGTCTTTAGCAAAGAAAATAATCGTTTGGTACTCAAAAGTACTCCATACTTAAACTAATCATGTCATATGATTTTTTGTTGCTCTTTTTTACACTCCTTCCAACATCTTATTGGCCATGAATAATTCAATGTATGTCCAAAACCAATTGAACAATTGGTATGGAAGTACATACATTTCCATACATGAGTTATAAATGAGGCTACAATATTCTCAATTCCACATCCATTAAGTTTTTATTCACTATGTGACTCAGGGTGTGAACCTAGCTCATTAGCATGTTCACGCCCCACTTAACACTAAATAATGACCTGGTAGAATACAATTCATAAATTGTTTATGAAATAATTGTTATGTTGTTATATTCAAAACCTGATAACACTATCAGTGCAATTTGACAGGTAGACTACTCCCATATTCCTTGAAAGGAAGTAGTGGTAGGAAATTTGCATTTTATGTTGTACAATTGTATATTTATTTGAATAGATTGCTAGATACCCAATATCTTTGTGAGCCACAATCCTGATTACTAGTGCTAGTTAGCCATTATCTTGTTAATTTAGTAACAAGTTGTTGCATTATTTGTTATCTTCTTTCTTCCTCATATAGAACATTTTATATGTTCCATTTCACTTGATGGATGCATTACTTTACTACTAGCCTAAGATCCTTTGATCATCATGAGTTGTATTAATGCCAAAGTTTTTTGTTTTACCCAAGATTTGTTTATTAATTCAAACTAGTCATGTTCTGAATCTAGTGTGTAATAAGGCTGCTCTGGATTGTTCTAATTTATTTTTTTTCAAATGTATCAAGCTCCACCATATCTAATCTATTTCTCATTTCATAAAGAAGGTATCCTTTTTGTATATGTAGTAGAAGCACACAAACCATTTTTATCTTATCACTTCCCACAAGAAATATATTTGCAAGATCTACCATTATTCTACTAGAAGCATCTTCTTCTTGCTGCAAATTTGAAAGGTTTCTATTTGTGAGATATTAGTAGAACCCCATCTATATCTGGATGGATATTCCCATCAATGTTGTGAAGGTTGAGGTTGCATACTTTGAGTTGCAATAATTTACACATTGGAATTTGAGTTTGTACTTAATATTGTTTTACTACTATTAATCGAGAAACACGAGGAGTTTCTTTTACACTCCCATTATGTATTTACACTAGATGTACTTTTGGTGTCAGTCCTGTTGACCTTCTTATTAGAGTCATAATTTGTACGATGTCTTCTCCAACATGCATACAAAGAGGTGTATCACATTTTTCATTTACTTCTCAACTCTGACCCTAGTTTCATCTAGATGGGAATATAATTTGTGCCTCTTATCTACTTTAGGTACAATTATTTTGAGATTTCCTTACTCAAAATAAACTTGTAGATTCCAAACTAGGCATGTCTAATTAAATATGCATATTGAATAATAACTTGGTAAGGTTTATTTCTCTTCAATAGTGTATATTTGAAGCATTTTTCCAATAAGGTGAATTAATGGCTCAACCAATGGAAAAGCAACATTAAAAATGGATTGCATCATTACATGTAGATGCACTGATCAACACAGCCATATTAAATCGGAAGACAATTTTAAAAATACATAGTCTCATGTGCTTAACGATATTTCATGGGAACCTTCAATAGATTAAATAAAAGCTTCTTAATTTGTTCTAGGATGAAACCCACTTAATTAACCATCACATTTTGTTAATGTGGATAGTATGTCATAAGCTTTTTTCCCGGTGATGTATATAGTTTCCATTTATATACTTTTATTTTTCCTCATGTTGGCCATGATCTACGGAAATAAAAACACTCGACATTTTAACCATTTTTGTTTGTGAGTTACCTTATATGAGTTCAACATTTCATCTTTCATATATCATCCTTTCTTAGGATTTCCATAAGCATAAGCTATTATGCTATGTCCTTAACTGGACTATCCTTACAAGAATTAGTTGGAATTTTGTTAAGCTATGACCTTGTGTAGCAATCATACAACTCATAATTTAAAGTAGTATGATGATAGTATGGAATAATTTACTTTCCTTATCCGCCATTCTCTGCACTTGAATTCATATTTATAGACACATGACGACCATGCTACAAAAACCATCATACAAAAATTCATTGCAATAATCATACTTTACAATTACTACAAATTTGTTCATTCCTCCTGCTCTACTATGAACATTTAAAACTAGGTTATTAGGTGTAAGTACCTTAAATCAGTTTTAAATCATGGTATAGGGCCTTTGTGCCCTCACAAGTGCATAAAACAATAACCTAAGTGTTGGAGATATTTCTACAATGCATATAATTAATTAAAAAATTAATCTTTACATCACTCAATAAGTTTGCACAGTAAAAAAAAGTAACCAATTTATGGTTGACCATTTCTACTTATAAAAAAATAATCAACATGTTAATTGTTCTCATTTCTTTGTATTACCCTCTACTCCACACATCACCATATTGCAGAATTATTTGTTCTTATATAGCTTTTCACAGTCCTCCCCACAATGCTACTATAACTATCCACAATACTTATACTTGAGAAATTCAATATAAGTACAATATCTTAAATAAGTTTCTCAAACATGATAATTAATGAAAGCTTGCAGAATCCATGCTTGTAAGCATATCGATGCATCTCATTGTAACCACACAAATGAGCCATACATATATGTAAGCACATACATGTAATCATGTCATGAGTTTGGAACAATATCTACTCATCATATGCAATGAGAAGGATAACATACATACTTCAATCATAATGTAAATTAACAGCTCTAATGGAAAATAACAGAAGATATGCCTTATTCCCATGGTTTGTGTTATGCATTAAGACAACCAAATCATAATTTAATTTCATTTACCCTTACCAATTTTGTGCAACCGAAGGTTACCATGGACCTTGACCATATTCCAGTCTCCTTCTATAGCAGCAAATAGGAAAAGGAGCATTGGTTCTACCTCTGCAAGCATATGACAGAGGCATCTAAATTAGATTTTTGGAAGACTTGTCCCTTAATATAGCCACCACCATGGTGAAGGGTAAGAATTTTCCTGTTTATATATCATTTTCACGTTCAATTTCCCCCAACTTCTTTCGGTGCTTCCAATGGTTAGTATTTAACCCTTACTTTTATGCAGCCATACATACAAATTAGTTCATCATATATGCTCTACTTGCAGGTTGGCATTTAATGCCGATGCACTATGAACATGCATACACGTGTGTTTGAAGGATTTTGTTTAATCAAAATATGAAAACACTTGCATGCTGCAAGCGCTGTAATATATAAAGACCATGTGAAATAAAATATACACATACACATAGAATAGAATACATGTAATAATACCAGTGTGCATGTCAACATCGAGTGCATGCATAAACAGATGATGATTTACGAACAAACATGTTATGTCAAGAACTTGCCTGTGAAGACAACCAATTCCCCCACTTCTTCTTCTCTTATGTATGGCTATAATTCTTCTCATTCTCCTTGGTAGCCATTAAATACCAACAAAAACACTAAAAAAAATATATTTCAATAGAAAGACAATGTGTGTGTTAGAATCGATAGCTTTTTTGCACTCTGCTTGAATAACTTGGAGAGAATACTTCACAGGTTTCCCTCACAATTGCAGGCAAACTCATATTTAATAACATATTGGATATAGGAAGTTTTTTTTTTTTTTTTTTGTTTTTAAATGATCTACCGATCCCAATCTATGTGTAGCCTGTGTGTTCCAATCTAAAACATATAGGAAATTTAGAGCAATGACTACATTAGAAATGTGGAGGTCAGGATAAACCTTATCCCTATGAACTCTTTTTTGGAGATGGAGGATTTGTGGATTCTCAACGAGAGCATCTTTGTGAATCGAAAGGGAAACAACCGTCGATATTATGGATTTGAAAAGGAAATAGTATTCCAGTGCTTTTCTCGGTCAATTATGAATATGAAGGTGCAGTTATTCTTTCAACATGCCAGTAATGGAAACTGCTTCCTAAATCTACCATAGTCGATGGAGATTCTAGGGGCATGCAAGTTTTGTTCTGTAAAATTTGTGAGTTGCATAGCAAGCAAGAAAGCACTTGAAACATACCTTACTCTCTTAGTTTGAATATAGGCTTTGGTACTAACACCACATGAAGTATCATGGATTTTCTTCTTTTAGAGCTGATGTTGGACAACACAAGGGTGAATCAACCTGAAATTGATAGAATAACAATGCCTGAAAGCCATAACTTGTCACTCAAAAACACCCAAAGAAGGATTTTATAGTCACAAGTACCAAAATATCGAGTAGCGTGAGGGAGAAGCGAACAAAATGGACAATGTCTCAATCAAAACTAAAATTCTATATGTTTGTCTTTTTAACTATACAGGTATTCAGTCGACTAGTATCTGGTTGCAATCTTCCCTGATACAATGATTTCGATTGTCCATAACCTAATATGGTAGATTTTCTATCCTGAATTACCTGCCTACATGAGAAACCATCACTACTACAAAAAGGGTACTTTTAAAATATTTTTTTTAAGACAAAAGAAATATTTTGTCTTAAAAGGTAACTTTTTATTTTAGTTATTTTACAATAAAATTTAATATCAATTGAATTGTCTTAAATATAAATTTTAAGACAAAAAAAAAATTGAAACAAAAATATTTTAAGACAAAACTATATATTTAAGACAAAAACAGTTTGAGAAAAAACTATTTTATGACAAAACTTTATATTTAAGACCAAAACAGTTGGAGACAAAAATATTTTAAGACAAAATATATATTTAAGACAATGGTCATTTAAGACGAAACCCATTTAAGACAATTAACAATTAAGAAAAAACCATATCAATTTAAGGCAATATTATTTAACACTTGCAAAATTGACTGTGATAGTGCACCCTACTGCACCATGAGTCTGCCACCTTCCAAGATACTATTGTCTTTTGCCTATACTAAGGCTGATATTTCTCTTACAATTCACATTATATTATATAAATACAATGGTTTATTGGGCTCTTCGTTTTGTGAGGGTAGCCAACTCTGAAGAACGCAAATTTTTTTCCTGGCAAGATTTCTCGGACATCAATTCCTCTCTTGTCCCTTCGGTCTTTGCTGATACGATTAAAGACAACTTGTATGCCATTTCGTTCAGGAAGTTTGCACAGATATTCCATAAATGGATAGGGTATAGTTAAATTTTTTTATTTTTGAATAGATGTTCAAACAACATGAAATTTAATTATAATAATTTCTTTCTTTTATATTATATTTTTCTTTTTCATTAATTATTTTTAACTAAATATAAAATTAGAGTATGCTAGCCCCAAGGGATAACTCAGCTAGTCGAGTTCATGTTGCTAACTGCCTCAGCTATGGGGAGGTCATGGGGTCAAATCTCCTCAATGCCCTTGGGGTTAGTCTTTGCTAGTTTGGCTAGTGGGTAGATCCATTCGGGTTGATATGCCTGGATTTTCCCATGGATGTTGTGGCCACTCAGTGTCAATGAACCACCTTGAGAAAAAATAGACTATGCTAATCATATTAATTTTTTAATTAATTATAAAATTAAAATATAACATTTTGGAAAAGTTACAATATTTTTTACTATTTTTTAAGTATTTTATTATAATGTATATTTATTTGAAGATTATATTAAAAACTACATAAAAGTAATAAATTAAAAATAATTTTATTTCAAAGCAATTACAATATACATAACAAACACTACAAATATAATAAATAAATAGATAAAAGTTATTATTTTTTGGTTCGCCTAACTCATGGAAATTTGAAATTTGAATCTCATGGTTTTACATAATACTTCATAACAAGGTGATTGTCAATTGAGTTACACTCCATGAGCTAATTTTTTTTTTTTAAATATGTGAGAAATTTTAGATTATTTCAACTAAAACTTTGATATTAATTTATTGTTAGGTATTAAGATTTTGGCAAAGATTTTCATCTAGTAATTAGAAGACCATTAATGCATTATAAGAAGCCAAGTAATATTATTCATTGGTATCATTTCAAACTAGGGAATAACCACAATGTGATTTATCTTCCTCACTTAATAGAGATATATATAAATAAATTATGAAGGAAGTTGAAAGAGTACCTCTATCATAAACTTTAATTTAACCTAAAAAACAATTGTCATGCCCCTATAGTCACCCATATTGAAGACAGACTTAGTGCACCCAGATGACCCATCACTATAGGTTTGTAGTGCATCGTGACTCATTTCATCTCATCGATTTTCTCAATCTGAAACTACGTTATTCCATACTACACCTCAATTTTTATATTTCAAAATTATTAAAATTCATAAGTTTAACACTTATTGAAGTGTGTAGATAATCATTCCATACAATTATGCCTTAACATAACCAATATGCAAATGATATGAATGAAAGTAATAGTATAGAATCAACAACCCAACTAACCTAACAATTGTCAAATATTCAAACGTGTTACGACCAAGTGAACTCTAGTCTCGTATAATAATTTAAAAATGATAAGAACACACAATTCATACAAACCTATCCCCAAATTTCCTATTTCATTTACTACCATTGATCGCAACTTTTTCATAGATAAAAAACATTTCACTTGATAGAAATAGTAAGTAATCTTGTATGCGTACAATGTATGTGTTAGAAAATTATATATTACAGAGCAATGGAACACATAAAATATTGCAGAAATATAATCACAGAAAATGCATAAAACAAGAGAGACACATATATACGTGGTTCACCTAGTTTGGGCTACGTCCACGGGGAAATAGCCATTCCTTCTTTTATTATATTATCCAACAAACTGAAGAGATACAACCTACGACAGTTCCACTGTAACTCCCTCTTCATTCTCAATCTCCTCTCTTTTCCTCACTCAGAATACATATTTGTATAGACACAATAAAATTCCATGATATAGAGTGAGGGGTTGCCTTCTAGGGTGAAAATCCATAAATTAAACATAACTTCTACCGTCAGATCATCCGCCTAATGAATGACCCAGATTGACTAGAAATTACTAGACTTTTACAAGGCAATTTTACGTTTGTTTTTAGCTTTGGGGGTGCTAACCCTGAAACCCCTCCCGAGGGACCGCTAGCCCCTGGACCCCCCAGCTGGAGGGGATTAGCCCCCCTGGACCCCCGCGGGGGGGACAAGTCCCCCCCGCGTGGAGGGGTGTACAATCTTCCTAGGGTATACATCCGGTTGAAACCTTTGAATAAAGAAAATAATCAGGCTCCACACCCAACAGTGTGAAGAGTTAAGTTAATTGAAGGAAAGCAAGTTGAGTCTAATATTAGAAGTCAAGTGACAGAGGGTTAAAAGGTTAATGCCTTGTCAAGAAAAGTTAAGGAAAAGAGAAATGCCGATTTATGTTAAAATGAAGTTAGAAAAGTTTAGTTAAAGTGTCACGTCGTTGTTTGCACAAGGAAAAGAAAGTTAGAGTTTGCATGATTCCATATTTAGAAATTTTAGTGCTTATATACTCATGGTTGGTTCATTTTAATGTCAAATAAGAAGAGAGAATAGTAGAAACTCAGTGGATGTATATGAAGGAATAATTAATGAATATATATTCAAGCAGAAGCATGTGTACTTATTTGTCTTATGTTTGCATGTTTATCTCTGCCTCTAAATAACAAGTGGTATCAGAGAAGGGTTTAGCAAGGTTTAAAAGAACCAAATGAGTTAAGAAGGCCATGAGCCACCTCCACTAAGAGCCTTGGCTATTTTTAGTAGCCCACAAATTGAAGTTTGCATCCATTGGTCCATAAGTAGAAACTAGAGCTCATTGATAGTTTGTAAATCCAACTAGTATAAGATTAGGGTGAATACCCTATAGAAGCACCACCATATCAAGAGGAAAGATCCACCATGATTGACTAGAGGAGGATTCTCTACTGTACATTGTAGCCATGAGCCTCCATAAGGATTTACAAAAAGAGCTTAGTAAAGTTGCTGCTAGTTATTGGAAGCCACAGTTAAAGTGAAGGTAATGTTTAGTCTTAAAGATAATCAAGTGTATGCAAAATTCATTTCTATAAGGCTGACACAATAAGGAAAGAAGACATAAATATGGAAGTTATGGGTCACAAAGAAGGGCTAAAGAAAACCGAGAAAATAAATCAAAAGGAAAATCCAAAGTATTTTGAAGAGCTCATAGAGGTTCTCCCCATAGTCGCAACATCTAAAAGGAAAGTATATGAAGTACAACAATTTGAGGATGAATGGATCAGGATAGATCTTATAACACTTCCATAATTTACTAGTAAAAATGTTAATTTTTTGGGAACTGTAAAAACAAAAAAAATTCTTCGATGTAAATAGTTGATTCAGTATTGGTCTAATAACCCATATGATGAAATATGTGATTCCTTAATATTGGATCTTATAAAACATGTATTGGATGAGAAGCGCTTGTGCAAGGTAGTAAAAGCTACATCTTCGTAAGAAGCATGGAAGACCTTGGAAATATAATTTGGTATAAGTGAAAGTGACATAAAGTAGAAAATTTTGTTACAGTATGTTGATGAATCAATAGAAAGTCAACTACAAGTCTGAGAGTAACTGAGCAAGACTCTAGGAGGAAAATAGAGCTTGGAGAATCCCACTCAAATGTGGATGATGTTCATAAAGACTATTAAAGTGAAATCCATCATGCATACATGCATATGGATGAAAAAGACACATAATATATTGCAGAGTGAGAAGTTGAAGCCTCTAAGTGTGAAGTAGAGCAAGAACGCATAGATGCTCGAGAACTCCACTCTAACATGGATGGTGAACATGATGGTGAATCCCACTATAACGAGATACATGTCGATGGTTTCTGCAAGTGGTTTTTTAA
The DNA here is from genome assembly GCA_000404065.3 of Pinus taeda. Taxonomy (NCBI): domain Eukaryota; kingdom Viridiplantae; phylum Streptophyta; class Pinopsida; order Pinales; family Pinaceae; genus Pinus; species Pinus taeda. The sequence goes on from APFE030319490.1 coordinate 191,881, forward strand.
TGATATTGGTAGCGGTGCTATATTGTTCACTAAAATAACATTTATTTGTACTATATTATTCCATTTCTTTTAGTCTTGACTAATCCAATTTCTTTATTTCCTCTTGCCACAAGTTAGATATATATGTGTCATGTTTTCTTGTGAGATTTCAATTATGAGATGAATTAATAAGCATAAATATTTATGAAAGTTAGGAAATTTGCTGCATTTTGAAATATTTTTAGGTTGTAATTGTGATCAAACAATGTTGTGACCAAAATTTATATCATTTTCCAAAGATATCATATGCATTATTTAAAACTAAAAATGTATAGAGAAACTGCCAATTGTATTCTAAAATGCACTATATTTGTATATGGTGTTGAAAAATGTAACTAGGTTCAGTCTTCATAAAATATATTTGTCAAAATATTTTTTATTATTTTTACAATGACTTATTAAAGCATGGGTTTCATGCTTGGTTCATCATTTTGTTATTAAAATTCCCCATTGTGGACTCCTAGGATTAATAAAGAGTCATTAAAGTCATTGTCTATTTTATGAGACTCTTCTTGCGCTTTTGAATAATGTAAAAATAATGATTTTTGAGTCAAAAATGAATTATGTAACCTCCACATTAAGTCAGCCTCAAGGAAGGAAATTCGACCTCATTCAAAGGCTATGTATAGAAGGCATTTCAACTTCATTTGGGGCATCTCACCTCTCTCACACATAGCTTGATATCTGAAACTTGAAGTTGGAAGTTGGGAAAAGTGTGAAGGTGAAGAAGGAGCCTAAAATGAGTGCAAGTTTGGTTAAGGAGGAAGGGAAGAAAAAAATCAAAGTTTTGGTCTCTCTCTCTCTCTCTCCCTATTGTGGGAAATTTTAGGAGATCAAAGTCTCCTCATCAAAGTTGAAGTTGTTGTTGATACTAGAAGTTTCCAAATTGAAGTTGCTAGGGTCGAAGTGTTGCTGCTGCTAAGTCGAAGGTTGGATTGAAGAAGAAGAGGTTGGCTTGGTGTGGAGGAGGTATGTGTCTATGTTGAAGAGTCTCAAGAATAAATATTGAAGGAAGAGATTTTTGACCGATTTTTCCCCTAGATAGGGGTTTTGCCCTGGCAAAGTGCCTACATCTTGTGACTTGTGTTTTTTTTTATCTTCATGAACACATAATATGGTAATTGCTTAATGAAAGATAATATAACAAATAAGTAAAAGAAGTCAACATAATTCACAAGTAATTATCAAGAAAGAAAAATCTAACTCTAATCCTACTAACATTGATTTCTCAACATGGTTTCACTACTAAGGTTGAAGAAGATGAATATCACTTCATTGGATTAAAAGAAATTATTACTCCCTCTATGATAAGAATGGGATTCAATTCTAGAGGAAGATGGATCAAGAATATTGTCTACTACTTATTCGAGAAGGTCAAAATTCAAGGGTTCTTAGTTGCATTTACAGGATCACCTAATGATGATAATGCATAGATCATTGATAGTTGAGCATCAAGGCATATGACAAGGGAAAGTAAATGACTACAAACTCTATCAAAGGAACCATCTTCCCATGTAGTGGAATTGGGAGACAACAAAATATATGTTGTTATAGGCATGGGATAAACATCTTTGAGGTTGGAGAATGGAGAAAAACTACATCTCAAAAACATACTATATGTTCTAGGTTTCAAAAATAATTTTGTTTTAATTTCTTACCTAGAAGATAAAGGGGACAAAGTTTCTTTTGTTGATGGAAAGGTCTTTGTTTGGGGAAAAGATTGAAGTATTTATAAATCTAGGGTTACTGGAGATCGTGAAGGAAGTCTCTATAGAGTCATTACACCACCTTCACAAGCTCTACTTCATATTGAAATTTCTTCTATTGAGCTATGGCATAGAAAATATGGTCAGCTTCACTACAAGGTCATTCCCACTCTTAAACATCTAGTTCATGGAATCCACGATATCAAAGAAAATCATGAAGGCATTTGCAAGGAAATATCTTTGGAAAAACAAAAAAGAAAACCATTTTCTAAATAGTGAAACAATGTATAAAGAAAAAGGATGAAGTATTTGAGAAATTCAAGGAGTTTATATGCAAAGTGGAAACCCTAACCAAAAGAAAGATAAAAACTTTGAGATTCAACTATGGTGCAGAATACACTTCTAAATAACTAATTGCATATTGTAGAGAAACGGGAATAAAGAGGGAGCTTATTGTTCCCTACTATCTTGAACAAAATGGAGTGGTCGAAAGAAAGAATATGATAATTGAAGAAGGTGTACGAACAATGCTACTTGATCAACACTTGCCAAAGTCTCTTTGGTCTGAAGCAACAATGCCAGCTATATATATTTAAAATAGAAGTCCTCATAGAATTCTCGATAATATGACAACCAAGGAAGAATTCACAGGAAAGAAGCCAAGTGTGGACCATCTTTGAATCTTAGGGAGTCTTGCCTATATCCATGTTCCAAAGGAAAAATGAAAGAAGCTAGATTCTACAAGCATAAAACAGATCTTCGTTGGCTATAGTATATCCTCAAAGGCATATATAATCTACATAAAGGATGGGGGACACATTCAAGTAATTATGGACATTATATCTAATAAAAATCAAGCCTACAAAAGATCGAAGGATATTCCTATTGATTCCGATGACGAAGATATACCCATATTTGAAGAAGAAGAAGTACAACTCGACAACCCTCCTACAATTCAAGAGGAAGAAGAAGGATAAAATTATCCTATTCAACCTTTGATCATACCAAGCACAAGGAAAATGAGAATTTGTTTAAAGGCCACCCTTGAACATGTTTAAGGGCATGGAGCTGCGAAAGGAACCCTTAGATAAAGAAAAAGGCTGAGGAGATATTATAGATATTTTGGATCTATAACAAGACTATTTGAAGTAGAACCATCTACATTTGAAGGAGTTGTTCTTAAAGAAGTATGGAAGAAATCTATGCAGGAATAGTATCAATGCATCATGACAAATGGGGTTTGGGAAGTTATTCCTAAACTCGGTGGAAAATTAGTTTTCACCTCAAAATGGATCTACAAAGATCAAACATGTTGTTTATGGAAGCATAGATAAATACAAGGCCAAATTTGTTGCAAGGGGTTTCTCCCAAAAGGAAAGCATAGATTATGAAGAAATTTTTGCACCCACTACAAGGTATACTACCATTAGATCATTGGTTTCATTGGCTTCTACAATTCGATCGAACATCGATCAAATGGACATGAAGACACCATTTCTAAATGGGGTCATTGATGAGGAAGTATACATTGAGAAACCTGGAGGCTTTGAGGTAAATGGTATGGATACCCATGTTTGTAGAATCAAGAAGGCCCTGTATGGTTTGAAAAAAGCTCCTAAGGCATGGTATGCAAGAATAGGTGCATACCTTCTAAGAACTGGATTCATGAAGAGTTTCGTTGATCCTAATCTCTGCATCAAGGTTGTGAATATTGAGCCAGTCATTATTATTTTGCATGTGGATGATCTATTCTTCCTCGGTGTGGAGAGAAGAATGCAACAAAATGTTGGCAATAGAATTTGAGATTAAGGATCTAGGAATGATGTGCTATTAGCTTGGTTTAGAAGTACGGAAAAATCATGGGAAGACATATTTGGGGCAAGGAAAGTACATCTTCAAGTTGTTGCAAAAATTTGAGATGATGGATTCGAAGCCCATGACTACTCCTATGATCACCAATCTCAAAAAGTTGAGGAGATTTGACTCAAGTCTCTTGGATCCTACTTCCTATCATCAGTTGGTAGGTTCTCCGATGTATCTGTTAAACACTAGGATAGATATATGCTTTGATGTGAACATCCTCAGTCAGTTTCCATTGGATCCTCACCATGATCATTACATAACGACCAAGCATGTATTGAGATACCTTCATGGTATGATACATCACTGCCTAAAGTACAATAGCAAGGAAGTCAAGCTGATTGGATTCATAGATTCTGATTGGGGTGACAATGAGACTGGCGGAAGAAGCACTATTGGAGGATGCTTTAGGTTGTGACCTGCCATGATCTCAGGGATGAGTAAAAGGAAAGATCATGTTTCTTTGAGTAATGTTGAAGCTGAGTATGTGGTTGCATGTCAAGTAGGCAAGGAGGTTGTATGGTTGAGGAAGGTTTTGACAGATTTGTTTGAGTAGCCTCTGGATCCTACTATGATTAATTGTGATAATCAAAGTTGTATCAAGATGTCTAGAGATCCCGCGTTTCATGCTAGGATGAAGAATATCAACAATAAGTTCCACTATATTAGGAGCTTGGTGTAGGATGGGATTGTAAAGCTATAGTATGTGTCAAGAGACAATCAGGTAGTTGATATAATAACAAGTCGCTTTTTAATAAGAAGTTTGAATATCTTAGAAACATGCTTCATTTAGTTGATGTTTCTAATTTTCTTGATGATGATAAAAGTTTGGAAGATATTTTTTCAGGACTTCTGTATTGCCTGGGACAACATCTGGCTGGCACTATGTTTTGATGTCTAATTCTCGAAGTAGGGAGGGTGGCATTGGTCATGGAGCTCTGATGGCAGACACACACCTAGATCCCTGGTTTGATGGTTAGCAAGTAAGCCTGATGGTACCTAGAGAGGTTGAAAGCTTTAGTCCATCTTAGTCCCACTTGGATAGATTGCCCTAGTGAGGAATCTAGTCTATAGAATTACGATGCCTAAATTATTGAGACATCTTGGATAAATTGCCTTGGTTAGGGATCTAGTCCATGGCATTGTAGTTCCTAAACTCTTCATAGTTCATATTGTTTAAGATATTCTGTATGATATAGTTAACACTCCCTACCTTCCTAATTAAATTTCCTTACCCAAACTTGAGTAAGTAAGAGGGTATGACTAATAAATAACAAATTGGTTCACATGAAAGTATATAAAATAAGGAAATACGAGGAAATTTTCACACTTGATACTTAGTTAAGTTTGTTCGCCCAAATTAATTCTTAAAATTACGATAAATTCAATGGGGTGAGATATGCATTAAAAACACTTATTATTCCTTCTTCTTACTACCATACGATAGAAGAACGTGGGCACAGTGAGTGAGTCTTCAGGGAGCAGCGGATATTTTAGAAGTGAATCGCACATGGTCGAAGGCAGAGAAAATAAAAAAAAAAAATTTATTTTAATGTCCATGAGGTCAAATATAGCCTATGGACATATTTCTTTTTCATCTGGTTGATGTATTTGACCCTTTTCCTCTAAAGCTTCACAATAAACTCTCCGAGCTTCTCTACAAACCCCTTGCTAAATAGATTATCCCAAGAGCTAGATGCCAAAATATCTACATAACTTTCCCTATTGTTTTTGAAGGCCTCACATTCTAAAATGAAATGCTTTTCTCTTTCCAAGTTTCTACAAGAGCAAAAAATACATACTCTTTCCTCCCACACTTCTTTTGGCATTTTCGAGTATCGTGTTTCACAATGGAGTTGATGAGAATTAGTCCTTCACTGAGCAATAGTAATTTTGGCTCTCCAAAAAATATTGGCCTCTATGTACGCTTTTTGTTGATGATTATGAGTGGGATTAAACACTTCAATATAATATTTTTTCTTTCTCCCTAGCTCCTTCTCCCATGTATGCTTGTGGAGCTTATCCAGAACAAAAGTTTTTGTCTCTTTATTGTATCCCATTTACTAAACCATTTGTTATTTTGCTGTAGCCAAGTATTTTTTCTTTTGCACAATATGTCATTAAAGACAACTCATCTCCTCTTCCCTTTCTCTCATTTTGCTGTAGCCAAGTATTTTTTCTTTTGCACAATATGTCATTAAAGACAACTCATCTCCTCTTCCCTTTCTCTCAATTTTTTTAAATACCTTATGAATCGCACCATAACAAGTGCTTCAATAAGAAAATCAACCTTCAATTAACAAAACCCAAAAGCTACTTTACCCAGGTTAAGACATTGTCTGAAATTCACATACTTGTGGCCGGCCTTCGGACTCTAAAGCATTTCACATTCCACATTTATTACACCGAAGGTTTTTATAATGGGAGTTGCTCTCGAGGATTTTCGTCGTCTGTCTAGAGTCTATAGTAATATGACAAGTTTTTGCAATTAGTATCCACCATGTTTACTCAAATCACATCATGATAAATGAACGAATCAACATGTCGTCGACGCTCGTAAGTTCAAGAATGAAATCGAGATGGAGCTCCAACTGATTCTCGAACTGAAACTTTGACGGTATCTCCAACCGATTCCTTCTGACAAGCTAGATGCTCAGCATGTTGTATCATTGGGCTTCACCTATAATAAGAAACATTGTAATAAGAAGCGTGACACAGAATATATCCCACACACAACTCGAAGCGGAATCGGGGAGGCATTCCAGTGGATTCAAGAGAAACCGTTATCAACATTATGCCTTGAATGACCTAACCTAACCCTCAGATAAGGCATCAAGGTTCGCCCGTTGATCACACCACTGCACAATTATTACTGGAGACTAGGCTTTCTCACATCACCGTACCACGTAGCTCCCGAATTTGAGCATCCTGGTGAAGCTGCGGCTAATGTAAATTGTTTTGAAAAGTCAAAATAGAAATGAAGCTGCGGCTAATGTACAGCTCACAAGTTATATCAAAACTCTCCATTATGCATTTAACATGCCATAGCCCATTCCTCCAAAGAAAATACTACAACTACTACAGCACACGCATGAGATAAACCGAGAACGTTGAATGTTTATAGATATATATAGTCATCACTTGAATTTGAGATTATTAACTTTGGAGGGAACTACTTTGCATAGGTTATATATGTGTGTGTTTTTTAATATGTTGAATCTTGATGACTTCATTTATGACTTCACTTTGATATTGATAACTTGGGCGGACGGAAAGAGATATTGTAATCCTGTGATCATGCCATCATATCCTCCAAAGTCATTGACTTGCAAATTTGGCGATCTTTTAGTGTTGAAGGTGTCATACACAAACCAACAACACATGCACCATTAATATATTATAGCACTATTCTATATGCTTCCTTCATATGAAGCGATGACGCGCTGATTTGAATTGAACTGAAATGTTAAAATACTAATTTTTGAACAAGGATGTCGGTTGAGGCATTGACTTATATTTTAAATACTCACAGAGAGACAAAATGCCTCATTTCTATCTTATGTACAGTGCTGATTACAAATGCATCATTTTTATCTTATGCACTGTGTTGATTACAAAACCCTCAACCAGTATTCCTGTCACTGTCGACGTGCATTGCACTTTGAATTTGTCTTCAACTATGGACTATGACATGGTATTTCTTTAAACTTTTCAGTTCTTGGCCATGCCCAAACATACAGAAAAGGCCAAGAATATTCTCCAGGGTAAGGATTGTGAACAAAGTAGTGGTAATGGTGTTGCCTAATCTTTTCAACATTAATTTAAAGGGATGTCTATTTTAAACTTATGTCTTATATCTGGTTTTCTAATTTATAAACTTTATTATGTCCAGCCTAGACACTTTTCAATTTAGAGATATTGTGAATATATTAATTATGGGTCTTGGTGTAATACGTAGACCGTCTCCAGGGCACACACCACACCTCATCCACGTGAATGATGTGAAAGGAACAATAAAATATTTATTTCCGTCAACCTGATGATAGTCGAATCCTCTTCTCGGTCGTTAGGGTAACTATCCCACCCTCTCCTTTGACGTAGTTGTCATTTGCACTCTAAGGTTCTATCGTGGGAGCTCTACATATGTGTTAGCAATGGGGAGTGGGGTTTTCTTTCCCTTGTTGCCTTGGTGCTTTAGCCATTGATTTCTATGATGAAGACTTATTAGGCTACAACCATTACTCATTCTTCAATGACAATGGTGCTTTAAAAGCTTTTTGTTGGCTCGCATAAGCTTTCATTATAATAATTCTCATTAAAGCTATCCAATTCAACAATACTTCTTCAACAAAGGATGAGCTTAGGTTTCCCAACCCAGGAGGGTGATATGATTCCACATCTACGTATTCACCACCATCAACAAACAACGTGCCTCCCAACGCACTTGTGATTCACCATTCCGGAGCCAACAAGCAAGCAATGTGCCTCCACTATACTTGTAAATGATTGAGCACTCTAAGTAGCATCACATATTGTTAGTATATACAAAGCCATGTCTTTAATCAATGTCCATTTCTCTCAACTATGACAAAAACTCCATTTTATATTTTATATAGTTTTTGAGCTTTGGAGAATTTGTAATATAGATTTAATCTATCAAATATCTACAAAAATCTTAAGGTGTAAATCTAGTTTTTGAAAACTATAAATATGGGAGAGACAACAAATTTACTCTTAGTGCTAGAGGGAGAATGAAAAGTAAATGACATCTATTTTGGCAATACTACATGTCATTCTTTTTTATTCTTCATCCACTTCCATATAAAAATTACCCACGATGAGACACCTTTTTTCCTTCCATATTTACAACATCCACACGTCATCCTTCCAAGTTACTTTCATTTCTCCACAAGTGATGATGTTATGTGGAGAAACATATTAGATAATCCTATTGGGAATAAACTTGACATGGGAAATGGTGTAATATTTAATATTGAAGATGATTCCTTTACTATTACTGTAAAAGAAAACACCAAGAATTGATTGAATTTTATTATTTTAAAGAAACACCAAACATTATTTGAATTCTAATACACTTAGCAACATTAGTTTTTCAAGGAATGTCAAATTGTTTTTCCTCTTGTAGATGCTTTAAATGTAGATGACAAAAAATGCTTTGACAAAATGTAATGTGTTGCTACCCACCTAAAACAATTGTCTATAGAAGCAATAGAAAGAGCAAAGAGTAAAACCAACACAATCATTTTATGAATGATTTTTAATTTTTTGAATATTCCAAAAAGACATTATTTTATTGTCAGTTCATAGAGATATAAGTAATTGGAAAAAAGATTGAGGATCAATACAACATTACAACCACATTTTTCATCATCATGTCACTCATTGGGAATTTAACGTAGGTAGGGAAGATAACAACCATTCTCCCCATAAGATAACCCTAATTCATAATGTCTTTACTCTTTATTTTTTAATATTTCGACTTTATTCTTAAAAGCTTACATTTGTATATTCAACTTTTAAATTGCTATAAATATAGGGATAGGAAAATTGAAAATATCAAATTTGTAAGAGGTATCAAACACATGGTGAGAATATAAAAAAAGAGACTAATTGATATTCAATTAATTTAAGTGGCCAATGAGAGACGAGTCTAAATGTTTTATGTTTTTGACTTTTTCAAATCATATTAGAATAATTTGGCAACGCCTTTTTTGACAAATCACAATTCTAAATTATTTAGTTCATATATTCTATACACAAATTGATTTTCGTCCTCAAAAACCCTTAGGCCAGTTTAATTATGCAATCTCAACAACTAAAATTTGAAATTACAATTTGTAATTACAAGTTCTTTTTACAAATTTTTGGGTGAAATTGTTTAGACAAACATACCCTAAAAAAAAATGTAGAACATCTAAAATATGTGACCAATAAGGTATTATTTTCTCACATATCTCCCTCCTTAGTTCACTTCATTGTTTAAGCCTTTGATCTTGAGACCATGTCTTAACATTAATTTTGATGTTGTTCACCTCATTATTTAGATCATTGTTCATTATATCTTCTCTTCTCGCATCACTCTAGTGTCCACTCACCTAGTTCTTTAAATGATATGGAACAATGAATAATAAATAATATATATTCACATATGGCAATAATTTTAACAATCTCAATGGTTTATGATAAGAAATCAACCCCTACCAAAATATGAGATTTTTATTAAGATAAATAACTTCTAGAGAATAATTTCTCACTTGAGTGATAAGAACTAACTTGCCTTACAACATTTGTTTTAAATATTGTTTTAAATGAATGGTGAATTTGCATTCAATTTTTACGTATAATTAAAATTTAACTATAATCAAAATTTAACCTCCTTTTTGTTGTTCCTTTCCCTTGCTTCGGGGTATGCTATTTTACGATGGAGTTGTATTTAGTGTGACCTTTTGGACTTCTCGGTGCTGAAATATGACGAAAACATTTGAGGTGAAATATTGATTTGTGTTATTAAAGTAGTTTTTTCACTGTATATATGCATTTAGCACCCTAAAAAAATCCCTAAGGCACTTCTGTTATGCAGGAAATACCAATCAACTTTGTGATTTCAATAAATTCTTGTAGATTTTAGAGAAACTAGACTAGAAAAACAACTGGAAAAGCTTCCAAAAGTCTCACTAAAGACAACTCTTCCATAAACACAGTATACATAGATATTTTAAGATTATACCAGGATTTTCCTAATAATTGTAAATTATACACGTGTAAATTAATAGTCAAGGGTTTTGTTACTAATTGTAAGGGAAATTAATGAAAACTTGAAAGGTCTCGACATAGGAGTAAAAATATGTACTTATTGCGCACTTGAGATGAATTTTCAAGTGTGTTACATTGTTAGTTTAACTCAATAAGAGTATTGCAATGCAGAGGCGAGTTTTGACCTCCATTATTGGCAAAAAAGAGACCTACCTTTGACAAATAACTTCCAGACATTTAATTTCTAGCTCCTATGTTCCCACTCTCCTCCTGTTTCTTTGCCAGATCCCATAAACATTCAGTTATTGCCTCCATGATTCATATGACCCTTTTTTTCATTGTCTTTTAGCTAGTTGTAACTGAAATTCGTCTTGCAACTTGATAATTGGAGAAGAGAATTCTATGTCTCGTCACATTTAAGCACTGAACTTAAAACCCAACCCAAATGCAAAAATTAATGAAATGTGTACATCGTCCAGGGTTAGGAGTGCAAAAAAACATGTTGCGACTGAGTTGCACTAGGGTTTATAGTTAAACAAATTGCTCGAGCTTTTCTTTCAAAGGGATTTTGAAAACCCATATAAATGTAGTCAATGACTTGAACATTTAATCAACGAACGATGAAATTTTGCAGTTCACTTTGACTTCAGAGGGAGAAAAAATGAAGAGAAACTTCACGAGAAGAGGAATGGATATATGGGAAGATTTTTGGTAGACTTTAGAGCACATGGAGAAGTGGATAAGGGACACACTGGTATATTCTAGAAAAGAGGCCTGCGAAGGTGATGACTAGTGAAAACACTAGGAGATTAAGGGGGCCAAATGGTAGAAAAACTCAAGGAGATAGGGTACCAACCTAGGGAAATAGTAGAAAAGGAAGGAGGTGAGGATGAGGAGGAGATGGTGGGAAAGAAGGGAGAAATAGGGAGAGAATGATAAAGGATAAAAAAACAAGATTTTGGGCAACGCAAGAATAAAAAAAGGGAAACATTCTATCAGCTGAGGATGAGATTGCAACATCGACTACATAAGAATGGCAGTCTGGCCTTGCTAAGACAACAATGGAAGGGATCATGCAACATGATAGGTTAGTATCAAAAGCCTCAGAAACCTTATGGTCTTATATCCTTTCTATCTTTTTCTTTGAAAATACATTGGCAATAAGTTTACAGTGGTCTACCTAGTATCCTTACTATATGTTGTTTGCGTTTCTCATTAGCTCACTAGTTTTAACTCACTATTTAGGGTCTGATGTGTTTGTAAATCACATTCCATCCAAATTATCACTCGATATTCATAATCCTTATGTTGTTGAGTGTTGAATGAAAATTATTTGACAAAGATCCTAAAATAATTGGTTTCCATCTACATAGAACTATTCATGTTGCTAAATCACATTTTCCCTTTCACCATCACTCTTACAAAGTTTAGAAAAGTCCCCACTCAATGAGACACATTTTAAGTTGGCCATATTAGGAAGTTCTCCTATGTTCTGTCATATGCTTTGGTTACACCAACATTTTCACATTTGAATTTAGTTCAAAAAAATGTATGCCAACAACACCCATGGATAACGACAATATGTATCTCCTTGACAAGCTCCTTGGAATATCCATAGAAAAATTATATGCATGGTTCATGAACATGAACCCTAATTGGTATTGCTTAATTCACACACTGTGGGTAAGAGGGCGTTGTATGTTAGTTTGAGACAATTAGATATAGTTTTAGTTCAGCAGGAGCCACAAAATAAAGGGGATACATTGGCTCAAAGTTTAGGATTTTGAAATGGCATTTATGTGTGTAATGATTTTGAGGAAAATTCGTGTTGTAGAGAGATTGATCTTAGTCAATTAGCTTAATTAATGTGACTTTTTATTCTAATATTTATTTTAATATAATTATATTTGATATCCTCTTTGAGTTTGTGCTAGATGATCATTATTCAAGTTTGTGACCAAATTCATGGAATGGGAAGTATCGTCCTCTAGAAACCTTCTCGAATAAACCTTGTAGGTTCTATGACTGAAATTAACTGTAGTGGTCACATTAGAGAGAAACGGTTTTTGATAAGAGGTTGGTTAATCCCATATCGTTCCAACTTGGTACATAGGGTGGGGATGGGTCTCTAGAAACCTTGAGCAAATTTAGGGTGGAGACAACACCTTTGGAATACCTTTTATCTAAACGGTGGATATGTTGATCTCTGGAGTCCTTTTTTCATCAAAGGGTGGAGACATTGCTCCCTGGAATCTCTTATTGACTAGTGGGTGGAGATACATATCTCTGGAGTCCCACGTGGGTTGCACGGTGGAGGAAGCATGCCTCTAGAACCCCTACACCATTCTATAACTAAGTACCTTATGCCATGAGGGTGGAGGTAAAATTAGACCTATGGAATCCCTGGAGGTCTAGGTAATGGGATGTATTACACAAGCTAGGGGGTGACAGCTGCAGGGTTGGAAGCATGTCAATGGTTGGGAGGAGAATTGTTGATTTTGTCCCAATATCCATCTCTGAGTTACATAGTGCTTAGTGCCTTATTAACTGTGATGCCAAAGTTATGCCTGTGTTGATCACAACATACCTATATTTGTATGATTGTAATATTGCAATACTATGTGTGGAACTTCTATTGGTCCTATTTTTGAGAAGTAGCTTTGTTGTACTCAGTGTCTTCCTAAGAAAGAGGATGACAAATACTGTGAATATAAATAAAGCTTTATGAAAATCTCAATCATTTCTCTTCACTAAATGATAAGTACTACAACTCCTTTCTTAGGTGATGTGAATTGGCTAATTGTGTGAGAAATTGTATACAAAATCCTTGCAGCACCTGGGAAAGTACGACATGAATTTTCCACCAACCTATTGGATCTCTACCACAATTCCCATCGCACAAAGCCTCAATTTTGTTAAATTGACATTATCCATGTGAAAAGAAAAGAAAGGAAAATTGAGTTTGGACAATGGGTGCTTCTTCTTAATATAAACCATAAATCTTCTTCATTGATGTCATGAAACTCTTCATGGCCTCTCTATCACTTGAAGGAGGACCTTTTATTGTTTTCTCAATATCATACCATTTTGGAGCCAGGGGTCCTAATATCAGTTATAGGTTTCTATCATTGTAACCACTTGGAATATGATTTTTACATCTTGTTATGGGTTGATTCTAGTGGTTACAATATACATGTAAGTATGCATGTTACTACAAGGTTTGATCCTTATAACCTCTATTAGGGAATCACAACTTATAACAACATATGCCTAAAATTATATGTTCGACAACCTATTAGAGTGTGTGCCTATGATAATATTCAATGTGCTAGAGTACGTACAACATATTTGGTGCTCCCTATTACATCAGCAATATATCGAATCTGTAAATGATGGAAGCCATAATTAAATGACCAGAGGGCGCAACCCTAAATTTGCCTTCTATCAGTTACTGTATATGTGTGCAACACTTTTAGGTAGGGTAAGGACAGGATAAGGTTATCCATGCCCTTAATCTCTAGTTAAAGTAGATAGCATGCTGAGGATAATGCAATTTATTTTTTAGAAACTTTTTTGTCTTGGAGTTCGACCTTTAGTTATGGTGCAGACCCCAAGGTAATATGAACTCTTGGTTTGGAGTGCACCAAGTCATCCTCTTGAATATCCATCTATATATGATTTATATCTAATTTTGTAGACCCTAGTCTTCCCTTTTAATTTCTATAAAGAAATGTGAGGGTATGCATTAACAATAGAGATTTGATGTTCAATAGTTTAGTGGTTTTTCTATAGCACATTTTCATATGCATAATTAATGACCATTACTGACAGGTTTTGGTATGCAGTTGTTGAGTTTTGTTATTTGTTTTCTACAGTATGTGTTTCTAAATTCATTATAGATAGTTGTTTTGAAAGGTTGTTTGGTTTAGATCATTACTGCTTTTAGTCTCCAGTAGATCTTCAGTAATGGCCACATTTGCTAATTCTTTAAGCTTTGTTTCCTTTGAGAAGGTCACTAACATATGCTTTGAAATTAATTTTTGTATGACCTATCTTTCCATAGTAATAACACTCAAACTCACTCTTACCTTTCATTCTTTTTTTCCCTCCTCTTCTTTGAGTATAGTGCAATTTCTAGTTGAGAATCACCTACAATTTCCCTCTTTTATTCTACTTAGAGAGTTGAAATCATGTCTTCTAGAGTTTGTGAAGACATTTCATTGAGATTAAAAATGACATTGTTTTATTTAGAAGGAAAAATATTTGCTAATTCTTTAAGCTTTCTTTTGAGAAGGTCACTGGCAGGGGATTTGCAATTAATTGTTCTATGACCTGTTTTTCCATAGTAGTAACACTCAATCTCACTCTTAACTATCATTTTCGTTTCCATCATTTTCTGATTATAATGTCATTTCTAGTTGAAGATATCCCTTTGAATCTCCTATAATTGCCCTATTTTCTTCTGCTAAGAGAGTTGAAATCATGTCTTCTAAAATTTGTAAAGGTATTTAACTAGGATTAAAAATAATGTTTCTATATTTAGAAGGCAAAAGGTTTAAAAAATGGTTTTGGCATACTCTTCATCTATTGTAGCATTGAATTATGCTCACTATCTAACAAGAGACCTCAGAGTGCTTGTAGTTAGACATAGTGACTCCATCAAAAATCTTGAATTTAAATAATTGAAGCCTTAAATAAAACTTTTATTTGATTCTTTTTGTCCACAGTTTATTCAGGTTATCCTAGATTTCCTTGGATTATTTTTCTAGATCTAGATTATGCACCTTAGAGTCTAAGAGAGCAAGGCCAATAACAATTTTGGCTTTACCATCTCTGCTCTACCATTATAGTAATTTATATGGATTTGTAAGAAATTATTCATCCCCATTTACTAATCTCCACATTCCCATATACTATTCTCCATAGATTTATTCGATAGCTGCACCTGAATTTTACTTTTAGGTGTGGAAATTGAGATGAGAGTATTTTTCTAATAGAATTTCCATTGAAAAAACAATCTTTATGGGAACCCAAGTAATCTTTTCTTTATTTGTTGAAAATATAGATAAGAGATTGCTGGAATGGTAAACCTATCCCAAACCTTAATACAAACTATCCAGGATACATTGAAATCTATCTAATAATATTATGTGGAATTTTTAATCTATAGATAAATACAATTTCCCTAGGTGGGTAGCTACACCTAGAGTAATAGATTTAAAGTATTTATCCTTTTTCTATAGAATATAAATAAGACAAGCAACCTACTTGTTATCTTTTTCTTTCCCTTTGTCTCCTTTGTATGTCTCCCATCGCTCCTTTTCAAACTTAATCTACTCGACAAGTACCTGCAATCATAAATAGAGGACAAAAACCAATCAAAGAAAGAGATCTATCTACTATAAGAAAATGGAATCAAAATCATTTACACATATAATCATCATACATAAAGACGAGAATATGGGAAAAGGTGTAAACAACTTTATTAAGTAGAAGGAAGAGTTACAACCATGAAGTCCAATCCAATGTCACTCCTCCAACTTGGGTTCCAGCCAATATCACATAAAAAGCACAACACTCTGGAAGCATAAAAGTACTTTCTTACAATCGCAAACCTCACACCAATAGTATCTCGTTACAAATTCTTAAAGTCTAGCCCCTGGTCACTTAGATGAGTGCTCAATTTATAGGAAAATGGAGGAGGTTTGGTCATAAATGACGGCATTGAATGGCTTTCCAAACTTACAGTTAGTTTACATGGAGGAAGGGATGAGAGGACAGGAGGTTAGTTAACTCATTCCCTATCTAATTTTGAGGTCATAGGAGATGATAAGTGTGGGAATCTTCTAGAAGGCTCCAGAAGATAAGAATATTCCTAGAACCATATGAGGATTTTGCTCAAACTTGCCCAGTGAAGGTCAAAGTGGGCCTAAGTGCTCTAAAATGCACCCTAACATGGGCCTACCTACACTAAAGTGCACTTACCCCTGACCAAGGTTGTGCTGGCCCCTTAAGAAGGCATTTCTGGAGGGATTCAGGGCAAGAAACTCTCAGGGAAAGAGGCATCCAAAGTGATGACTTGTCTAGGGCATGTAGCAACTTAATTAGGGTTTGATGAGCCCTAATAGTATTGATATAAATTTTGGGAGTGATTTTCCCAAATGGATCTGTAGCAACTTCCCCCTAAAGCATGAAGTCGAAAATGTTAATGTCGAGTGATATGCTTTACGATGTGATGAGGAGGTTTTGAAGCGGATGGTGACCTGCATCAATTACAACACATAATATCATGATATTTTGAATTTTTTAATGAATCGTTGAGGGAAGGCATACCAATGCTCAGTGTATAAAATTTCATTACAAGTACATAGATAGTCGTCTACAGATATAAATCCATAATGGGATGACCATTAGCGTAAAGTCATTGTACGGATGATTTGGTATTGTCTTGAAATTGCTGCCCGAATGGATGAAAATAGATTTGGTGTCTTCTATCTCATTCAATCATTCCCTCAAGTACGAATCTAACCACACAAATATGTGATCTAAAGTCGAACATGGGAAGACACCGTCTGATTACTAGCCAAATATGTAAGTCATTAACAGATGTGAGAGAAATCATCGATAATGACAATGGTCCTCAAGTTACTACAGTACATTCTGCATGGTGTGAATGGATGTTTTCATGTCGAACACCATAGAAAGTCTTTTGGTCGAAGGCCAATGATGTCAGCCTATCATCGGAGGCGAGAAACTTGCCATTGATGTATGCAAGCCTCAAGGTACTGGAAGGGTGTTTCTAAGTTAACTTCTTGGATAATGTTCTGATGTTGACAAGAAGCGATGCATCGCATGAGGGCCTTGATGTATCCCATATCAACGACGCGAAATGAGTGTAATGATTTTTGGATATGGAATGTGACTGATGACACAAGATTTAGGAATGGTGGTCATGAAAATGAAGGTTTAAGAGTATTACAAAGGATGAGTTTAACTGAATGACTTTTATTGAACATGTCAGCGACACTGAATGAATTGGCAGCATTGATCTAAAACCAAAGTAATGGATGGTATGATAGACCAAGGTATGATGACCATCAAGCAGATAACCCAACCCAAATAGTCATAGTGATGAAGTGAAAGTGTCATGTTCAAGAGAAACCTACTACCATAAAGTGGCTTACTCCTTTTCCCATTTTCCCCACTCATTCCGGACCAATACCTCTTTAGTTTTGTCAATCTTAAGGAGGATAACATATGCTTTTTGTATAATTCTACCCTTCGAGTGAATCCATCACTATGTGATGTTTTAACGAGTCTAGTGAAGGTGAAATTTGGTCTTGTCATGATGGACAAGTTTGTCGCTATTTGATATTTTAACAAGTTTAACGACAATGATAACTTGGTCCTTTTCATTTTACAGAGTTTGAAAAGGGAAAAAAAGAAAACTCCACAACTTCATTTTCGTAATTTTCTCTCTCAAGTCAAAAAAGGCACAAAATAATATGGGAGAGAACCTATTAACCATGTTCGATCAACATATTCCTTTCTCATAAATAATCTATCTCAGTCCGGAAAAGGGTTAAACTT
Organism: Pinus taeda; assembly: GCA_000404065.3. Lineage (NCBI taxonomy): Eukaryota > Viridiplantae > Streptophyta > Pinopsida > Pinales > Pinaceae > Pinus > Pinus taeda. The sequence continues at coordinate 209,850 of APFE030319490.1, forward strand.
ATATTGAGTAGATGTCATTTCCAATCCGTTAATGAGATGAAAAGGACAAGCGCTTGATAATCTTTTCATAGTTCGAAAGTTTGAAAAGAGCTTAAAGAGGACTCCAAGGGGCTAAAACAACCATGTGAAAGTGTATGATTGGCCAAGAAGATAGTGACGATAGAGGGAGAAAAACCAAGGCTCATCGGATGGAAGAGGTTTATAGAATGGCAATCATGAGGGTCAAAATGGAAATGGGTTCATTTTTACACAAGCTTGAACTATAGGGAACTATGCTTGGATTCAATTTCATGTTTACACAAGCCTGAAATGAAAAACTATGCTTGGATTCAGTTTCATGTTTACACAAGCTTGAAATGAAAAACTATGCTTAGATTCAGTTTCATTTTTACACAAACTTGAAAGAAGAAAAAACTATGCTTGAGATTGGTTTACATGCCCCCATCATGATGACTCGATTTTAGGTGCATGCCCCCCAAGCTTCATTACATTCACCTAAGTAGACTACTCGTGGCTATTAGGTGGATGGAATGAAGGTTCATTTACGAGATCAAGTGAAAGACTTGACTGGGAATTTACGAGATCGAATCAAAGAATCGAATTGGAACTTTGCTCTAGGGGACCTTGTTTCAATTTTTAATGAGCTTGACAGAAGATAAGGAACTGTACTTAGATTCATTGTTTCATTTTTTAAAAAGCTTGAAACAAGACAAGGAACTATGCTCTGGGACCTATGTCATTTTTTAATGAGGTTGACACGATAAAAGAACTATCCTCATATTCCTTGTTTAATTGTTTAACAAGCTTGACACAAGACAAGGAACGGTGCTCATGTATCTTGTTCATGACCCATAAGAGGTCATAACTTCCAAGAGGGTCTGGTCAGATGCGAGAGCAATGCTCTAGAAGGGATCTATAACAAGGAATACGAGATCTAGTTCCAATGCCCCCAACATATAATGTACAACATCACTAAATTGACCGTCAGTTGATGTAGGCATGGAATGGGTTTCCACATAATTGGCCCGAGGTGGGGAAGATACCATTGGGACAAAAGGAACATTTAGGAAATATGGCTGCCTGGAAGCCATATTTGGACTAGGAAATGAAAGCTAGTCAAAAGTGACAATTTTCCCTTCATTCGAGAAACACATCACTCGAAAGAGTGTTAAAATAATAACTCCCATGTCATAAACATAGTTGCGCCTTAGAAGTAAATTGTAATCTAAAGGGATTGGGACTAACATCACATTGAGATAAACAATTTTTCCTCCCAAAGTAATAGGCAACTGAGGAAGGATCCCTAATGGTTGACTAGTTCCACTGTTAAAAGCTAATAGATTTTGGGTAATAGGCACAAGTGGCAATGAATCAAGCGCTTGTCAAGAAGTGGAGGAAAGAATACTCACTGATGCACCTTCATCTATAATAGTGCCAGGTATAATCATATTACAAACTTTTACTATGATCTGGAAAGGCACATAAGAAGGAAGATGACATCCTGCCAATCGATTCCAATCAAAGGAGGTCACTAGACTACTTGGAGGGGGAATGGTAAGAATGAGAGAATCTCCCCCTTGAGTTATGAGAATGAGAGGATTTTCCTTGTGTCTTGATGGAACAGGAGGATTGCCTCCAAACTCATTGGAATATGAGGAAACAAAATAACTTGAGTGGTATCATACTCACTCTCTATGGGAAAGGTATGATTAACTGAAGGTGAAATCGGGTCAACTATTTCCTTGACCTGTGATAGGTCAGGTATAGACTCACGGGCTTCACATTTAGAGAGAGTGAGTTTGACTAACGATTGATTTATCACTTTATCAACTAGTGAAGGATTAAAGGAGAGTCTTTTGCAACCAGATGCAAGTCACCGCAAAGAAGTAGGACAATTATCCAACACTTTTTTTGCTTCATCCAGATAGGGACAAAGGTGAATGGGGTGATTCACTTCACATAACCTATATGGAAACTTAACTTTACCCTTCTTTCCATGAAATTTACTACCACTAGTGGATGGCATGATCTCCAAAAGTTGATGACACATGATGATGTGAATGAGAATACCATTCTTCTAATATGAATATCAGGACAATTTTGAAGAAGATGGTCTCTCGTACAAATTTTGCATGGATATCGAACTTTGTGAGGCTTATCGAACAGTTTCTCATCAGAAGTTGCATTCAAGGAAATGGTTGCTTGGTTTCCCCCTGCTGAATTTTCTTCTTCTTCTTCTTCTTCTTCTTCTTCTTCTTCTTCTTCCCTTTCTTCTTCTTCTTAGCCACTTGGTTACTAGTGTTAATACTTTCGCTAGGCAAAGAGGAAGAAGGGGAGGAAGAAAAAACTGAGGAAGAAGGCAAAGGGTCAACTTTAGGATCAACTGGAGGTTGAATTTTTCTAGTTGGAGTACTCGATTGTGGAGAAATCATGAAGTTTTCAACCAAGGAGGTTGAAAACAACCATACTGGCAAGCCAATGGTAAATCCAAGAAGGGAAAATGTAGCCATATAAGGATCATTGATATTTCTGAAAGGAGGAAGACGACTAGGATTCCCATCAAAAAGAATTCGTTGTTTGGTGGACTCTGGAGTTGTTGCCATATGTTTTAACCTAATATCAAATAAGGAGTGATGTGGACGATGTTATTCGCAGTCAATTAATTTTATTTTCATAAAAATAACATAACAAAACAAAAGAGGGATAATTTGGGCAAAAGGATTACGAGGTAACTGTGAACTACAATATACTGCCTTAGTAAACCAAGGACTTAACATACATGCAAGCAATCTCCCTGAATGATGTCTTTGGTGTATCACAGTGTACAAGGAAACCAACTCAGTTACCTAAGGATGGATAACAACCTATTGCAGTCCTGCCATATACTTTACATACTGTAACACCACCCTATATACCTGAAGATATGTGGGTGAGCTATGATATACTCACGTACACGGAATGAGGTATCACACTTAGAATGTATCGTAGCCAATTTAGTGACAACTATTGTGTTTTACGATGGTGGAACATTTCTCTAGCCTAGAACCTCTAAATGTTTTGCTTTAGGTGGCAATGCTCCATTAGGTTAATTGAGGTTAATTTTAAGTTGATCTAGATTAAGAATTTTTCTTTTAAGGTTCACCACATGATGTCTTTGAAATTCCTAGAATGAAACTAATATGATAAGAATTCTTTTTGTTCAATTTTAACAATGAAAATCTTAGCTAGTAGGGATAAAGCAATCAAATTCTTTTAATCAAAGAACAAAGAGCACATCTAATGCAATTTCCTTAAACTATTACTATGAGCACACTCAAACTTTTTCAATGCACAATGAATGTTTTTCTTTTCAATTCCCTTAATTTTAAGATGAAAAAAAGGAAACTAATGCACACACAATCAATCAATCATTTTTCAAGAACGAAGACTTTACGACAGTTCCTTTTTGAAATAAATGAAGAATTTTACGACACTTTCTTTTGAACAAAAATTAATCGACTATAAATTAAATTTGACAAGGAATTGATAGTGATAAAGAAATCATTTTAGAAACACTAAACAATCAAGGCCAAAGTAGGACTAGCAAAGGAAACAATAATTGATTTGAGAAGTACAAAAATCATTGATCTTTCAGCAAGCAAAAAAAAAAGAGGAAATTTCGAAAAAATCAAGTCAAAGGTGGGATTTTTGACCTAAGGAAGATCAACACAGCACTGAATGGGAGACAACATGCTTTAGAGCACTGTCCTCAATCCAAGGGAGTTCTACAATGCTATATCTCTTGACCAAACATGCGCTGGTGCCAGAGAGGCCATCCTAGGGGCTTTCAAGCACATTTTTTACCAAAAACACTTCAAAAAGGGATGAGACAAGATCAATGGGAGCAAGTAAAGTCTACTAGGGTGTACTAGGATGATGGTAAACTACCTAGAATGATGATCGCTCCCCAATGAAGTCGCCAATTTGTTATGTGAAATTTTTCATCTACAGATAAATACAATTTCCCTAGGTGGGTAGCTACACCTGGAAAAATAGATTTAAAGTGTTTATCCTTTTTCTATAGAATATAAATAAGACAAGGGACCTACTTGTTATCTTTTTCTTTCCCTTTATCTCCTTTGTATGGATCCTACAACTCCTTCTCAAACCTAATCCACTCGACAAGTACTTGCAATAATAAACAAAGGAAAAAAACCAATCAAAGCAAGAGATCTATCTACTATAAGAAAATGGAATCGAAATCATTTACACATATAATCATCATACATAAAACAAGAATATGGGAAAATGTGTAAACAACTTTATTAATTAGAAGGAAGAGACAACCATGATGTCCAATCCAAGGTCACTCTTCCATCTTGTGTTCCAACCAACATCACATCAAAAGTACAACACTTTGGCAGCATAACAATAATTTCTTACAATCTCAAAACCCACACCAATAGTATCTCCTCACAAATTCTCAAAGTCCAACCCCTGATCACTTAGATGAGTGCTCCATTTATGGGAAAATGGAGGATTTTTTCTCATACATGAGGGTATTGAATGGCCTTCCAAACTTAGAGTTAGTTTCCATTGAGGAAGGGATGAGAGAATAGGAGGTTACTTAACCCATTCCCTATCCAATTTTGAGCTCATAGGAGATGATAAGTGTCCGAATCTTCTATAAGGCTCCAGAAGATAATAATATTCCCAAAACCCGATGAGGATTTTGTTCAATCTCACCCAACGTAGGTCAAAGTGAGCCTAAGTGCTTTGAAATGCACCCTGACATGGGCCTACCTACACTAAAGTGCACTTACCCCTAACTAAGGCTATGTTGGTCCCTTAAGGAGGCATTTCTGGAGGGATTCAGGCGAGGGAACTCTCAGGGAAGGAAGCGTCCAAAGTGATGACTTATGTAGGGCATGTAGCAACTGACTTAGGGCTTAATGAGTCGTAATAGTACTATTATGAATGTTGGGAATGATGTGCCCAAATGGATCTATAACAAATATGTATCTAAAACCTGCTAGATCATAGTAGAGAATTTTTTTCTTTATAGTGGCAGTTTCACATGAAGAAAGGAGGCTCATGTAAGAGGCAAAACATATCATATAACCAATTCTACATACAAATGATAAATAGCTCATGTAGAATGAAAATGACAACTTAGGATATCTAACATATTATATTTCTTCTCCCTTTTGGCTATAAGAAATTATGGAAAAGAAATGAAGAAGAAAATGAACTCATGTTTCACAATGTGGGAAATAGATATGGCTAGGGCTTCACACAACATCCTTTTCACTTTCCTGTGATTGAGATTTCTGGCCAAAATGGTTGCTATGATAGTCACATATGGTGGCTACAATGAAATGTGATACATGGTTTCTTACATATGGCCCAATTTCAAGACAATTAGGTTCTCTTTCATATATACGATGTCCAAGCCATGATGAATAAAAGTGATAGCTCATCTTTACTCTCTGTGTGTAGGTAGCTCAAATCTGAAATGATAGACAATATATCATAGATCCCTTGAAAGCATGGAGCTACGGATATACACAGGGTCACGGGTACCTCCTTCAAGGTGCACATTGGCTACAAATCCATGGACATAAGACAAATCACGTTGGGTTCATGGACTTAAATGCATGGTAGTTGTGACTGGCAAGTATGGCTTCAAATCATCTTCAGAAGAAATCTGATCTAGATCAATAAGCATCTAGCATTCCAATCAAAATAAGCTGTAATGTCCACAATTTATGCTTCTTTAATACCATATTTCAATAAGAACTAAGCCACTTAAACAAAAAAAACCTTAAATAGGGTTTAGACACATAACCAAACACAAGGAAGAACAAACACAATAATGCTATGATATTATGAATAACTAGAGTGTGCATTACAATGGGATTCACCTCTCTTATATAGATTTTGAGAGATATAATAGCTTGTTTATAAGACACGACACTTTTTCAAAACCATAAAAGCAAAAAATAACCTAAATTCCTACCTTTTAGTCGAAGAAACTAAATTTATAAGCCTTATATTCTAACAGGTGGGTCTCCCTTATTGTCATAATTATATTAACAACCAAACCAAGCATTAAGCTATATTTTTAATAGAATCCTTAGGAATATGTTTTAGAAATGTTTTATTGAAATTGTTGATAGGGCTTGAAATGGTAGCCAATAGAACAAAATAGGGAATGTACCTTAGAATGTAGCTAGCACAATATTGGTAGTAGAGTTAACCAAGAGTGGATCATTGTAGGCAGTCTAGCTATAGAGAAGACCAATAAAAATTTAGCTAAGGGTGCCACCAAGAGTGGTTAGTAGACCTCTTAGTGGTTGGTAAGAAAATGGTGGATGAGTTGAAACTTGAAAGTAAGTTGTTGATGGATGTAAAATCCATATGGCTTCAATAAATGGAGTTGGTAATTGGAGCTGACCAAACCCACTTCTGCATAAAGTTGACTTATGTTTAATAAAATATTTTTTTTTTATGAGGATGTTAAATGCTGGTGTAATATTTACTGGTCACATACAACCGTTTCTAACCTCTCTTTGTAATCAATATTATTATGTGCTAGCATGTTTCTAGGGTGTGACTTAAATTCACCCAAGTCAACATTCATTTGTTATATTCCTAGGTGATTAAAATCAATTTAAGCACTATGTGGACCCAAAACCCATCTTGGGAAGGGTGCCCTACCACTTGACTTATGTATAAAGAAACATTTAAGACTCATTCTTAACATCATGTGATATTCTTTATCTCTCTGATGCAAGTGATTACACCTTATGGCACAATATCGAGTGTTTGCTTTCTTATTTATTAGTTGCATTTTATTCTCTCTAATATACTTATGGACTCTCTGTAGGGCACTTATGGATCAACTATATGGTGCATTTGTTAGAGTTTTACTCTACTGCCCTAGTGCTATTGATTTTATAGGTCACTTATGTAATCAGTCCCTGAATTTATATGCTGTTATTTTTGTGGGTCAAACGTGCTACTGTTTCACTACCAGAGAGGTTTGGCGAGCTTGAGTGCGTTGTAAGATACTCAGTGAAGACTTTTTTGTTTTCATGTTCTATAGTCGTTTCTAATTGGATTACATTTTTTCTTTTGGAACTATTGTTTTATTGAATTTCTTGTTGTGGATCTCAGTTTTTTGTCTAGATAAGTATTTTCAAGTATGGTGCCAAGTGAAAGTTTGATCATGCAAAAGACAAGAGGATATTTGAAAATATGAGAGCACAAAGGGCATGCGGATGTTTTGTAACTATAAGAAAATAGGAAAAGGGGTTTGTGGAGTTCTAAATGGGAAAACAAAGGTCACACCTATAAAGGTTGCTATCATGCATAATTCCAAGGGCTTACCAATTAGAGATGATAGTATTTGTTTGGATTTATCTATTGCTTAATGCATGGATAAAGGATTTTTTTAATCAGTAATTGCCAGTTAATTTTTTTCGTTTCAAAGTCACCTTGAGTTACTATGTTATATGTTTATTAGTGTTATCTCTCTCCAATGACAAAAAACTAGGTTGGATTTCCCTTATGTGTTCTACTTGATGTAATTCATTGGAATCTGGTTGGCTTCATTGCCTTATGTATTCGTAGTATGTGGTTTTGAATTGAGATTTTTCAGGGTTCTTGTCAATTTTTTTCACTTCTGAGAATGCTTTGGTTTTATTTTGCTCTAATTATTGTGGATGCTATGATTTTGTAGGGTGAGACAAATTTCCCATTTTATGTCAAAACAGAGAGGTAATTTTACATTGTGATGCCTTTCTTTTATCAAATCATGAAGGGAATTCTAAAATTATTATTCATGCCATTATATATGTATGAGTAAATGGAGTGATAATATTATTATAGTGTTAATTTAAAACAAGTGTATGTTTAACTGAAATCTTACAGGTTGATTAGCATATTTTTTATACAAAGTGTACTCGTTGATTTTACCTGATTTAGTTTAATATTTTGTGTAGCTGCAAATTTCAATCAATTTTCTGATTCAATCATCTTGATAGGATATGTAATTTTTAGCTTGATTAGAGAAGTAAATGTTGGATTTTGTTAAACTTTCCCATTGCCATATTTTTCAACCTAGCAATAACTAATGTAACTAAAATTACATATCATTCTTTATTTCATGATGTAGTAGTAAATATGCCACCAACTGTTATGCCATTTTTCATCAATAATCAACCTTTAGATGGCTATTCAGGGGTAAGTTGGAGCCTTCTTTATATTTCAGTGTAATTTTGCTATGATGTTTTGTATATTTATCAAAATCTTTTATGTTGACATTGAGCTCTTCTTTAGTTAAATTTTTGTGGTTAATTAAATATATACTAACACCATCTTTTCTCTAGTGTATTCTAATGATCTATTGAATGTTATTCTTATTTTTTCAAATGCTTCCCCAATATAGTCTAGGAGCTCTTATTCCTCCACAGAGGCCTAGAGAGCTGGAATGTACATTGAGTAATTCATTATTAAATGTTTAGTTTGTTCATATATACATTTATGTATGTATAGATGTTTTGTATAGCTACATTCCCCTTGTGATGATTTAGGGACATGGTTTGTCTCTATAGGGGAGTATAGAGCATTGATAAAAAAAACGTCTTTGGATAGGAATGCCATTCTAAAGAGTGATTAAATGTATGTTACTATTTCTTTCTTTTGAAAGTGTGCTTGGTTTTCAACAGGGTTGCAATATTGTGTTTTCTGGTTTGAGGTTGTGAGTCACAATTTCATATTAAAAATAACTCAAAATGAAAATTCAAGCAAGAAATGAAAATACAACTATTTTGATATAAGGATTAGAAGTGGAATAATTCCAAACCCTTCTATGAATATAATCTTGCTAATTTTTACCAATGGTTTATGGGAACTTTGTAGATTGAATTAAAGGCCAACTTGAATAGAGCTTTTGAATTAGAAGCCTCCACAAAGGGCTTCCTCTTATTATGACGAGTCCACCAACCCCATATTTAGCATTACAAAGGACACTTTACTAACATTCAATTCAGTGGCCTTCACCTGAGAGACCATGAGTGGGGGGTATCTATTTGGGAAAAGTAACCTAGGACATGTACCTGGCTCTAGTTTCCTTTTTGTTATCTGTGTACATTCAAAAGCACGGGGTATACCACTTGGTAGGACTTGAGACCTATTGGGGGCTATATTTGCTATCCACTTTTATCAACATGGTAAACCATTACTGACATAAGTATCTTTTATAATTTATGAAACAATTACAAGTGAAACTCTAGTACATTTGGAGGCTTTTAAGTAGAGTAGAGCTATGCTAAATGTATGTTTGGTGTGTAAAAAATGCAATGAATAATATTTGTATGTCAAAGGCAAGGTTGCAAGCCACTACTATAAGATGTTTTTGTATGGTCAATATCACATTTTCCTTAATCTATTTACAAATTGAAAGGAGATGAAAATCAATACAAAATTAGAACCTTAGAGTTAGGTAATTGTCTGGGAATTCCTCAATTTGTAGTGAAAAAAATAATGTTTTGTCATGGTACAATATATTTTTTGCATCAAAAAAATTTCCTACTTGTCCCTACCACATCAATATCCTTATTTATTTTTAATATCAGTCCCATTGACTCAAAATTCCCATCATTATTTTGGTAAATAACCCTTTGGATAGGACCAGTCATTTTCCTATGGTGGCAAGAAATTGATGGAGAGGATTTTACAGAACCGAAGTTGTTGAGAACTACAAATAGTTCCTTTTAGCAGCAGTTTCTAATTTCATCCAAGTGTTAGCAGTAGTTGCTAATTTTTAACCACTTGTCCTTGTATCTTGTGTGTCTCGTTGGGTTGATGATTGATCCCTTGGAACACTTATTACATGATTCTTTCACACATATCCTACATGGTTTATTTCATATATTAGATGGGCCATATTTTAGTTTTTAATGTGCACTTACTATGGTTTTTTATTTTTCCCTTCTATTTAAGATTACACTAGAGCTCATGCACTTGTTCCTATTAGTTTTTCTTCTTGATCTTTCTGGTATTTTTTATATCTAGAAGAATGTTGCATTGAAGAAGTTTGGGGGTTGTTCTATAGGTTTTTTTTTTTTTGGCTAGAAAACTCCCTATTTAGGGTTGTTTTGTGTCCATATACTACCTTAACTAAGGAAAATTTGGCAACCAATAGTATGTCTTCATGCGTTGGTAGCACATGGTGGTTTTTTTGTAACTGTAGTCTTTTCCAACCTTATTTGGAGCTGATCTAATTTTTTTGCTTAGTATTATTTCCCTAAGGGTTGTCATCATGCTTTTTCATATTACGTCATTTCACTAGGATTTCACTAAGCTTAAAGTGATTTCTTAAAAACTTCCCAACAAGTGTTTAGATCATCTTATTTTCACTAATGTTGAATGGTTTTCATGATTCTTTCCCTTTTAGGGCTTCCTAGGAGGGCCCACTTGAAACTATTTGTTCTAGAGAATTGCTTAGCACAATATTTTCTATGTTATTAAGTTAATATGTGAGATTAATGGCTGGGGGAATTTTCCATAAGGGCCACTGAACTAAGGTATTAGGATCCCGTTTATAGTAGAGTTTTAAACCCTTCTTGGCCCCTTTTGCGGGTTTTATTGAAGACTCGTGGACACTTCATCTATTCGACTAGATGGAATGTTGTTATGGTACACATGTGGTTGTGTTCTTTGTAAACTTTTCTTTATTGGTTTTAAATGGTGATGTTCTTGGTATTCACTCCACCTTATCTCTAGATATTCTTGATATATTCAAAGGGTTGGTACTTTTGTATTAGGTATTGTAGTTGGTGATGCCAGTCTTGCTAAGCTATCTATAATTATTCATATTGACGCTAACAAGCCTATGCTAATTGTTTGCAAAGGGTCATTGATCTCAACCCTTTTGATGCAATTTCCAACCACGAGTCTATAGGATCATGGGTTGACTTGTCTTCTGTATTATTCAAATGTAGCAATGGTTTTTGCTTAAAATATATGCTAGTCAACTTGTTATTATATTATATCTAGGTGGTTGGGACCAACCTAGATTAATGGGCCTGTAACCCCTCTTAGGGAGGGCATTCCACCTTATCGTACAAATATTGAAATATTGTACAAATACATTGTTTGATAAGGAGATAAGTGATCTCTTATGCCCAATTATTTAGTTGCATATGGTATTTATCTTCTTCAAGATCTTATCTTCTCTTTATGTGTAAATTGTTTTTTTTTTGTTGACTTAGGGTGTCTTGTTGGTTCTTTTTTATGCTTTTTTATATATTGTGATCTCAAAACTTAGTGACCTTCTATGTCTAGGGAATTCTAAAACACAACACACCTTAATTATCATCTAGAGTTTAATTGTGTTGGAGTTCTTGAAAACTAGCCACTGAGAATCGGCTAGCTTGTCAACTATCCAGTTCTGAAATTCATTTTTCCTTAGCATCAATAGGTGCATAATGTTGGCATTATGATACATATGTTGTACTTGATGGCAACCCTCTCATCTCAGATGATAAATTATAGTGCAGCAAAGTTCACGCACTTTCATGCAAAGAAAAGTTCCTTTCATGCAGAGAAAAGTTCACTCACTTTCATGCAGAGAAAAGATAAATCATAGTGCAGCAAAGTTCATGCACTTTCATGCAGAGAAAAGTTCACTCACTTTCATGCAGAGAAACGTTCATTTCATGCAGAGAAAAGTTCACATACTTTCATGCAGAGAAAAGTTCACGCACTTTCATGCAGAGAAAATCACACACACATGGGAAATCTTATGGTTGGTTCATGGTATTAGTCCAACAGCTTTTGATCCTATGGTTTTGGTCCATGGTGTTGCATCCAAAAGAATTGATCCCAAGTATTGGGTGCATGGTATTGAATTGTTATGGTTTTTGGTCCGTGGTATTGTGAAAGGCCTAAGGCTATAAAAGAGGAAGGAGATTATTTGGCAAGGCATCTTCTGAATTATTGAATATCTGATAAAGTGCTAGATCTGGAATACTGTGATTCGGTTATGGTGTATATCTGGATCTGGATAAAGAAGGAACCCGAGCGCAAGGAAAAGGATGAGTTCTATTGATGGGTCAAAATCTTGAGGCTGGAATAGTGGTATCTCTATATGATTTTGATTTGTGATATGTGGCGCATGCTTGATCTGTAAATCTGAGTATCTGGGTTAACTAATATCTGATTTTTTGAAAGAATGAATTTATAGATTTGTACACAGGTTTCTGTTGGTGAAGTTGCAGACTTTACTTGAAATATGTTTTAGCTGTTTTTATCTATTACTGCGGTGTTCAAGGTTCTACTTTGTTATCTGGTTATTGTGTGCTGAGAAAGTATTAATTCAGTTTATGCACAAGGAAGTTGGTTGATTGCAAATCTATTTGATACTTGATGGATTGGGATCTTAAGGATTGGAATGTTTATCATTGTCTGGTTTGATAGACTAGATTTGAATTATTGACATATGTTTTATGAATGGTATGATCTGGGTATGTCTGATGTATGGAACAACTGCAAAGTTATAAGGAAATATTTGTAGATTTGTATGCGGGTTGGCTTTGGTGAAAGCATTGATTCAGTATTGGGTAATTCAGAGATTGATGATGCTAGTATTGATTGATTATGAGCTTCAATGACATTAATGGTTCTAGTATGAAAATTGGATGAAACGTGGCCTTTCATATTATGATGTCTCGCTTCCATGTATCTAGTCTGAAAATTGATGAAACGTGGTACCTGGAGGAAGAAAGAGAAGGTTGTAGCCATCGGTAGGTCGGCACCTACGTACTAGTACATCAGCTAGTACAAGAGCCAAGGGGGTGGTAGCTCCCTTATAGTAGCAGCGGGAAAACAAGTAAAGGTTGGAGTATTTCAACAAGTAGCAGCCTGCGCAAAGGGGGTTGTAGCTCCCTTCCAGGAGAGTCTGGAGAACGAGAGAAGGTTTTAGCCTTCTGCAGGTAAAAGCCTGTGTACTGGTATAAGTCTGCACCAGTACAGAACTATTGTAAAAGGTATTTGTTATTAAAGAAGATTGAGACGACTTGCAGCAGGTGGTTTTCACCCACATTGGGTTTCCACCTTACATCATGGTGTTCATGTGTGCTTCTTGTGTGTGATGATCTGTTCTATTTTACTGCTCTAGTTTACTACTCATATGGTTAATAATTTTCTGATGCACTCATTAGAGATCAACTAACTGAATCATATGTTTACTGGATATATACTTGTTGCATCACATATGAATCTTAATATGAAAAGAGAAAAGTTGTATTGATCTGATAATACTGATTCACCCCCCCCTCTCAGTATTATTTCCAATAGTTGGTATCAGAGCAGGTCCTTTGGTAGAATCTTGATCGCTTGAAGGAGATCCATGGAACAATGGAAAAGAGGCTTAAGAAGAAAGCACCTAAGAAGAAGAAGACATCTCATAAGAACTATGATAGTGGGAGTATCGATTGGGGAATATGTGCAAGAAGCACTTCAGATTCAGAATCACTTCAGAATGAAGATGAACAAGCATCATAACTATCATGTATGAATTTGTTATCCTTTGGAGATATCTATCCATCTAAAGATGATTAAAGTGATGGTGAAATAACTGAATTTGCTCTCATGGGTGAGCAAGAAAGATATCAAATAGAGGCAAAATTTAAAAGACTTACAAACAAAATTAGAGATCAACAAGATCTATTAAACAAAAGGGAATGTGTCTTCAAAGAAGAAGCTGCCAAACTAAAAGCTCAACTAGAGGAAGGAAACAAGGTAAGGAAGTTATTCAAGGACAAGGAAAATCAATGCCAAAAGTTGCAAGATGAAGTGACATATTTAAGAAGTGAAGCCAATGAAAGGAGCACAACAATCAAGAAACTCAGAGATAGATCCAGTTACTATGAAAGGCTTGAAGCTACGATCCTCTCACTAAAGGAAGATCTTGAAGAACCAAAGAAGCAGAATAAATGACTACTCCAAGCTCTTGAAAAACAAGAAAACGAAGTTCTTGAACTAAGACATCAGTTGGAAGAAGAAAGAAAATTTGAAGAAAACATGAAGAAGCAGCATCGTGAAAGGGAAGAGCAACCTCAGGTTGAGGTAAATATTCTAAATGATAAATTAGAAGAAAAGGATAAGCTCTTACGATTTCAAGATAGTACTAAGATTTTGGATGATATTCTTAGTAGTCAAAGGTCTCTTGCTATCAAAACTAGTCTTGGTTTTCATGAATCTATTGAAGGTGAATCTAGTTCAGAAAATAAGATAAGGAACTCTAATGTAAAATTTGAAATGCTCAACAAGGAGATCAAAAGTCGACCCCATCAATAGCCAAGGAGAGAAATTCTTGAAAGAAAATATTTTACTCCTTTGATGAATAATGTTGAATGTTATGTATGCCATACTCTTGGACATGTTGTAGCCAGATGCAGAAGAAGAATGATTCAAGAAAGATCATCATGGTCTAGGTACTTTAATGGATATTGCTTTTCTTGCAATATGTTCGGTCACAAAGCTATTGATTGCTACAAAAGGAATATGAAACATGTAAGATGTTATGCATGCAACAAGCTTGGACATATAGCAAAGGAATGCAGGAACAAGGTACGGGCACCATACCAAAAGGAGAAAACATCATCACGCTTGAAGATATGGAAGAAAAATGAAGTACAGTTAGAAAAATGTGGCACAACACAACATACATGCACGACAGAATCAGAAGGAGCTCAAAGTGTGAAACTTCAGTATCCTGAATTTCATATGCAATTTTCATAAAGGAAATTCGCGTATATACGCGAGTTGGTCACTGCATAGTCGCGTATATGATTGTTTGAGGAAAAGCAGTAGGGATAGGCTCAGGAAAGAGGGTCTGATATGATTCAGTCCATTATTTGACATGTTTGATAATGGTTACAATCTGTTAATGATGTGTGGAAATGTCTTGATCCTAACTTGATGATGATGATGTCTTGATACTTCTTGTTGATATATGCGTGATCAGATTTGACAATAAACAGATGGCACAGGTTCAGGGGGAGCAGATACTTTTAATAATGCATTGTTGGCATTATGGTTAGTGGTCCTTGGTGATCATGCTTAGGATACATCTTGCTACGATATGATTATGAGTTGTCCATGACAAAATCTCATATGATGTTTGGGGTTACATAGTTGATGATCAGATCAGATTTGTGGTTGATTCTTTGATATAGTGCTTACATGGTGATCTTTATAAGGATAAGGAAAAGTACAAAGCTTGTCTTCATTACTTGATGATGAGTCACTTATAAAGATCATATAATACAGTTATGATGCAGGATTCCTATAGTTCTTGGCGTTCATGTGGATAAGGATTGTTGTTGTTGAATGATATCAAGAAGGCTTGAGCTCAAGATACATAGTGTTGGATACATGAATGATTTCTCAAAGTAGCATTGTTGGAGACATGATGATGATGAATTCTTACCTATATGATGATAGGTTGATACTTGCATATGTTGATTGATGCAAACATTCCCATGTGATGGTACGTGGACCATGCAGATCTTGATGTTGTTGAGATAGCTATGATGTTCTTCAGATATGATACAATGTGAATGATTTTGTATGTCATATGTAGAATTATGTTCAAAAAGATGAGTTGATGCAGACATAATTTGTTACTGATCTGGATGCTGTTGTCAGATGATTATGGAGCAGATCATACATTGTGTATGATAGTTGCTAATGATTATCATGATCTTATTTAGATGTTGGGTCTCTATTATAAATTTCAAACCAAGTCTCATGATGTAATAGCTTCTCTCTATCTATTGTAGTCATTTGATGAATCCCTTCTGGTCATATGATGTAATTTCTACCCCCACTATGCATGGGAAGGTTGATGTAATATTTCAGTCATGTACAAACATTTGGTATCTGGTGTATCCCCACTTGGTTGGGTGGATGAGTCAATATTGTATATCCCCACTTGGCTGGGAGATGGTTGTATGTATGAGTCTTTGATGATAGGAAGATCCCTTATGATGAATGGAGTCATGTTCTTTCTTATAGACCATATTTTTGCAGACAACATTTCAGCAAAGAGCATATACAAAGGGGGAGCTCGTTCAGAGTTTTCCGTAGGTACTCAGGGGGAGTATGGTAGTCCACCCCTTTGCCCTTGATGTCAAAGGGGGAAAGTGATTGGTTGTTGTTGCCATCAAGTCCAAAGGGGGAGATTGTTGGAATTATGATACATATGTTGTACTTGAAGGCAACCCTCTCACCTCAGATGATAAATTATAGTGTAGCAAAGT
This sequence comes from Pinus taeda, assembly GCA_000404065.3. Classification (NCBI taxonomy): domain Eukaryota; kingdom Viridiplantae; phylum Streptophyta; class Pinopsida; order Pinales; family Pinaceae; genus Pinus; species Pinus taeda. The sequence goes on from APFE030319490.1 coordinate 226,163, forward strand.
TCACGCACTTTCATGCAAAGAAAAGTTCACACACTTTCATGTAGAGAAAAGATAAATTATAGTGTAGCAAAGTTCACGCACTTTCATGTAGAGAAAATTTCCTTTCATGCAGAGAAAAGTTCATGCACTTTCATGTAGAGAAAAGTTCTTTTCATGCAGAGAAAAGTTCACGCACTTTCATGCAGAGAAAAGCACACGCACATGGGAAATCTTATGGCTGTTTCATGGTATTAGTCCGACAGTTTTAGGTCCTATGGTTTTGGTCCGTGGTATTGCATCCAAAAGAATTGATCCCAAGTATTGGGTCCATGGTATTGAATTGTTATGGTTTTTGGTCCGTGGTATTGTGAAAGGCCTAAGGCTATAAAAGAGGAAGGAGATCATTTGGCAGGGCATCTTTTGAATTATTGAATATCTAATAAAGTGCTAGATCTAGAATACTGTGATTGGATTATGGTGTAGATCTAGATCTAAATAAAGAAGGAACTTGAGTGTAAGGAGAAGGATAAGTTCTATTGATGGGTCAAAATCTTGAGGCTGGAATAGTGGTATCTCTATAAGATTTTGATCTGTGATATGTGGCACATGCTTGATCTATAAATGTGATAATCTGGGTTAACTAATATCTGAATGTTTGAAAGAATGAATTTATAGATTTGTAAGCAAGTTTTTGTTGGTGAAGTTGCGGACTTTACTTGAAATATGTTTTAGCTGCTTTTATCTATTACTTCGGTGTTCAAGGTTCTAATTTGGTATCTGTTTATTGTGTGCTAACAAAGTATTAATTCTGTTTATGCACAAGGAATTTGGTTGATTGCAGATCTATTTGATACTTGATGGATCGAGATCTTAAGGATTGGAATTTTTATCATTATCTGGTTTGATAGACTAGATCTAAATTATTGATGTATGTTTTATGAATGTTATCATCTAGGTATGTTTGATGTATGGAACAACCGCAAAGTTATAAGGAAATATTTGCAGATTTGTATGTGGGTTGGCTTTGGTGAAAGCATTGATTCAATATTGGGTAATTCAGAGATTGATGATGCTAGTAGTGATTGATTATGAGCTTCAATGATATTAATGGGTCCAGTATGAAAATTGGATGAAACGTGGCCTTTCAGATTATGATGTTGTGCTTCAGTGTATCTAGTCTGAAAATTGATGAAACGTGGTACCTGGAGGAAGAAAGAGAAGTTGTAGCCTTCGGTAGGTCGGCACCTACGTACTAGTACATCAGCTAGTACAAGAGCCAAGGGGGTGGTAGCTCCCTTCTAGTAACAGCTGGAAAACAAGTAAAGGTTGGAGCATTTCAGCAGGTAGCAGCCTGCGCAAAGGGGGTTGTAGCTCCCTTCCAGGAGAGTCTGGAGAAGGAGAGAAGGTTGTAGCCTTCTGTAGGTAGAAGCCTATGTACTGGTATAAGTCTGCACTAGTACAAAACTATTGTAAAAGGTATTTCTTATTAAAGAAGATTGAGACGACTTGCAGCAGGTGGTTTTCACCCACATTGAGTTTCCACCTTACATCATGGTGTTCATGTGTGCTTCTTGTGTGTGATGATCTGTTCTATTTTACTTCTCTGGTTTACTGCTCATATGGTTAATAATGTTCTAATGCACTCATTAGAGATCAACTAACCGAATCATATGTTTACTGGATATATACTTGTTGCATCACATATGAATCTTAATATGGAAAGAGAAACGTTATATTGATCTGATAATATTGATTCAACCCCCCCTCTCAGTGTTATTTCCAACACATAAATGTTACCAAGGTTGAACATTCAACTCTGTAATGGGTTTGTGCCCCACCCCACAACTGAATAATGGATGGTATAAAATAAAGAAACAATCTTCCTCTTGACATCCTTATGACTAGAAATAATATGACCAAATTGGAAATAACATCTAGGACCATTTGAAGTAGAAAGATAGTTAGCTTCTATAAACACAAAATATCTAAAATAGGGATCAAATTTCTAATGTTATGAACTATGAATTCTATACAGGGTTGCATACCTTATTGAAATTCATGATGTCATTATCAATGTGGATTGTTAGTGATGTAGTCCATATTCTCTTACCTTGTAAGGTTTCGGTGAAGCCATGCCTTTAAACCTATAAATTTTTATCCAATTTTTTATATTAGGAGCCTTGGGTCATTTCAAATATTCCCCATTTGTTGAAACTGCAGGCTTTCCAGCAATTTATGCTATTTCAGAGACCAATTTCTTTCTTTAAGTGTTCTACTTATTTTAGGTGACATGAACCCACATTTTTTATTACCTTCAGAGACATTTTGATCTTGGTGCTGAGGAGTAGAATTAATAGAGCAGTTGGGGTATTAGCTCTAACCATAATGGGGAAATATTGAATTCTTCTCCTCATTGGCTTTACTCCCCAATAATGAGGGGCCACAAGTCAAGTCACATGTCACAACAAAAGGTGTGACTTGCACATTGCAAGTCAAGTCTCATGCCCAAAGGTGTGACTTGTGACATGTCACATGGCATAAGAAAATGTGCAATCACTTGGTCGCTTGTGATAGGTTTAGATGGGTTGCAGGTCACAAGTCACAAAATAAGATCATATTTAACAAATGACTATGCTTCCAAATTGTGACCAATGACTTGGAGAAGTGTATAGACTAAGGGAAGATCACAATTTCAGTTTTGAGTTGTTAATTGCAATTTTGGGCATAGTGAGAAAAAACAAGTTTTGGCCCCTTAGAGTAAAGCTTGCTAAGACTTTTGGAAACTATAGATAGATTAGAGAAGGGACAAAAACCTGGGAAGCCAAAGGAAAATGGAGACAAGAAATCAAGTGCGGAGTGTCTCCAAAATTATTCAAGTGTCGAAAAGTTTTGGGGTTGTTTTTAGATCTTGCACCTTCTCAGATGTGGTAATTTTGTCTGCTAGTTAAATTGACATTGTTGTGTCTTTAGGGGTTGAGACCTCTGTGACATGTTAAAGTTTATTATTTTGACCACTTGAATAAAACCCAATGTAGACCTTGTAACCTAGTATATCTCACTACAACACATGACCTACAAACTAACCTAGGATTTTGATGAATCCCTGTGCATCTTCCCATTTGATGTTTTCAATTGGGATGATATGGTAATTCTCTAGTTTGGGGTCGAACAATGTGCTTAGAGAGATGAAAATGATGGCCATGGGTGAGACAAACAACTGCTTCCCATATAGGCATAGCATATTAACATGTTGCAACATTTTGTGAAATGGCACAATACTTGCATGATATGTTATGGAGATGGAGTGGTGAGGCACATGACTCTCATGTCCATTGAGGTCATCTAAATTAACCATTTTGATTCCATATCTAATTTTTACTTTCACAAATAGATGCAATCTTTGGTTTCTTTAACAACTTAGATTCGAGTTGGTTGTTGTTTTCCCTTACGTTCACCCTTGACTAGGCTTTGACATGCATGCCCCACAATAATTGTACAAAACTAGTAGCCATCTAGTGCCTTATAACTTATAAGTTATAAGTCATGGATGATCTGTTTCAAATGTTTCCTAGTTTCCACAACTATCTAATATCTCCATCATCCTTGTGGACAACACTATTGTAAGGTGAAATTTTAGTTATACATTTCAAAAAACACCCTAATGCTTCTCAATACAATACCCTGTCTACTCATCACACTAGGTTACACTTCATTTTATGATCATCACTTATACCAGGTGATAAGGATTAATTATCTTATTTATCTTCTTCTACATGAAATCCAACTGCCCATAAGTGTCTTTCAAACCATATCCTTGTCTCTAATTTAATAGAAATCTCAAACACTGTCATATCTATCATCAAAGCTAGTAGCGACTGAACATAGCAATAGAAATCCAAACATTTCATTGATCTCCTCTGTCCACAAGTTGTCAGATAATTTTGAGAGACAGATTTCTTATGGTACCCTCATGCAAACCAGGGGGTAACATATTTCTCCTATTGGGAACACACATCCTACTTGGGATCACTTGAGAACCCCAAACTCTCAAGATAAAGCTACCAAATTTATGTCCATAATCCAAGGTAACCAATTCATCATATTCAGACTGCAATATCTCTTTCTGTTATCTTACATCATTCTTAAAATTAGATATGCATTCAAATCAAATATGTTGGGATCCCCATCACCTCTCGACTCAATGGTCCATTTTCAACAACTCTTGTATTCTCGACAATTTCAGCGTATGTAACAACATCTTGAGAATGTCCATTTCTTCCGTAGAGAAGAGAGATGGTAACCAATATTTTAGGGCCTCTTTAAGCAATTTCAGTGGACTATTGGATTAAACACAGTCTACTCTTCACTAAAATTTCCAGTAATATTTGTTGTCAATACATCTATGATATATGATAACTGAATAGAAACAAATTCATCCCATTCACCCTCTCATTTTACCTTATCGTTTGTTGTGAGAAAACCTTATTCGCACTTTCTAGAACAAGAAAAATCATATCATTACATGTTATATAGCGCTTCATATATCTGAAATTTCCATGTTTCATATCATTTGACTCTTGAGGTCTCCAAATATAGATTTTATTCATATTTGGCATAGTTGTCATTAAATGGAGAGGTAAGAAATCATCATTACAAAATATAAAGGTATAATTAAGCCCCCATCAAAAGACTAATTTGATATGCTCCCTTTAGAAATTGATTCATTATCCTCTTCATAAACAACCCTATCATTCTCTGCCTTGGGGATGGATTGATCACACATCACATTAGTTGTGTTGACACTGAGAATTGGGAAAAGAAAACAACTCACAATCAAATATGAGCAGTTTTTTTAATATCATTTGTATGCTCATATTCATGATATATAGGATTGGATTCAAAACACATAACTTATGATATTCCTTTTCTTTGTGCAAATAGTGAATCTAGATCAAGTTTGTATTAGGGCTATTGTGTTATTCTTCTTCTAGATTTGTAGTAGGCTAGTAGCCTCTAAAATTATGCCAACGGTGCTAACTTCCTCAAACTTTGAGCTCACCACTTTATTCATATCAATAGAAACATCATCACACTATAGATATTAACCCTGTAAATTGTCTCTCTTATCTGGATGACCATCATGTTAAATGAGATGAGGAAGATCTTCTTCTTACAATTCCTTTTCATATTCATGCATTACTTCAGTTAGCACCATAGGGTGATCTTCATCCACAAAAGCTCCATCATTATCTTCATAGATGACATCATTTCCTACAAAAATACAAAGGTGGCCTTCCTAGTGCAAGGCTTCCAACAAGTGTTGGTCATGATCATCAAATTTCTAAAATCTTGGGTGACAATGTTTGAGGAAGATTTCAAGTTTCGACTAGATTTTTGAGAGAATGTATGTTTTTTGGGTTTCATGAATGTTTGAGTCAGCCATTATGCTATTATGCCAAAGAAATTGTAAATAATATGATCATGACATCTTCATGCCTTTCTTTCAATTCTCAGATATACCTTATAAATTCTAGGACATGTGAAACATCATTAAAAGAGTTCCCTCCAAACTCCTGAAGATCCTTTCCATAGTTAGGATGGTGCCTATTTACGTGTCCTGGGATATTTTCAATATCTGAAGTTGGAAATCCTTGATCATTTATGATTTCTCTTATTTTCCATTATATCATCTGTGTCATTAAGGAGTGAGCAGTAGTGCAGAGAAGTGGTATTATCAAATTTGCAAAGTTGATCTCAGTTTTATCAAAATTTTGGATGTATTTTTTATGCCGATAATGCTTAGATATCCCTGTGGTTATCAGTTTAAATGTTTTATGTTGAGCAAGTGACATTATTGTGCTCTTCTTATTATTTACTTGTCATTATTATTTTCATATCCATCTGCAAGAATAGAACTTAATAAGTTTGTCTAGCATATTTCCACTCTCTTTTCTCCATCAATCCAATCCATGAAGGCACCAGTCCACATAGGTGATAGGAGAGTGTTTACCACTTTATTACATCTTCTATCATTTCCTTGTTTAGTGTCATCATTTCATATCTATAGTAGACCATTAAAAATTTAAATTTCCTTGTAATAGATTTAAATGAGAACTTCGTTCATCGGATTTGCCTTAGTGTTTATCTGCAACCTAGCTTGATGATTTTAATTTCCTAATTATAAACATCAATGACTTACTTTATTAATCTAAGGTTTAATTTATGAACAAGAAATATCTAAGAGTTAGACCCCCTAGAAAACCTCCTCCCCTCTCCCCAACGGTAGAAAATGACTAGCCCATAGTGAGAAGAAACAACCAAGGTGACAGTGTGAGTAGATTTCCTAATGTTACATGAAATTTATTTGTTTATTTTGTTACAAAACACTTGGTCAATTTCAAGTGCTATGTTTATTTGTTGATATTCCCTCAAATACTCGACCATGTTGACACAATATCTTCTAAGGTTTTTGGCCTTGTGTATGGATTCTTGTAATAGATACAGTGTTTCCCCAACTTGGCCTAACAATCCTCAAACACCTATGAAAATCCTCCTCTAGGAACCCTATACTCTTGTGCTACAACTCAACCTTTATATCGTAGTTATTCCTAGGTTGTGTTGCAATACAAACAAGATATTTCGACCCATTCACAGAGAAATTACACCTCAACACATGCACAAAATTTGCCTCTGCAACTCATCTAGGCCCAATCCAACCACAAGAAATATGAGCCCATAGATCTTGAAAGCATTTTGGACCAGAACAATGCGCCAAAATAAGTGGGCCCATAGCTCTTGAAAAAACTGGAATAGAGGAGGGAAGACCAATGATAAACCATAGTAGTGCTTCAAAATAAATGAGCCTGTTATTTTTTAAACAATTGAAATAGAGGAAGGATGATGGTGGTGATATTAAAGTGTGAATCTACTAAACATGCTTCACTTATGTTTGAGTTGTATATTCTATTCAATATGAAGAGATACTTTCTGGAGATTCCATTAGTAGTGCATGACAAATCTATAAGATGCAGCTGAAAAAGAGTGAAAACAAAGTAATCCCTTAGTTACCACTGACTAGATCTCAAAACTAATGGTATTTTTCCATCACACATAATATGAACATAATAACCCTTTGCGATACAAAATTCAAGTCAAGACAAAATTACATCATAATTTTGGAAATGCAAAGTTCTTGTCTCAGTATAACTAAAAAACAATCAAATAGGGCCTTTGTAGGCATGTAACCACACAAAAACAACACAAATAATCTTAACATACCTGACAGGAAGCTGAAAAACCTACACTTGAGAACTTCCTCAATCAAAGGAATATAATGTTGAATTCCTATACCATTGTCCCATCATTTGATTATTTTCATATGCTTTATCCAAGTACCAATTGGTGTCCTTCCTTTGATAAAGATTTTGCTTCAAAGTTATGTTATTTGTAGACATGGATAAGGAAATTGATTAAACACAGAAAATATAGTTTTTTCCCTCATAATATATAGGACTAAGTACCAATTTCTCCACTTATAGATTCATTTTATATAATTGATGACCACTAGATTATCCCCATACACCTAAAAGTTTAACACTTCTTACTTTCAACAAGTTATTTGAACCCCCTATCAAACCTGCTTTGAAATTGATATAATGGAAGCATTGAAAAATATAAGGCCACCTTCCCCACGTCGAGACCAGGTGCCTTTGCTGGCTCCATCAAAGAAACCCCAAATGTCAGTTTTGGAAATGGAATCATGTGATAAAATCCTTTGTGGAGAGATTTTGGAGATGGTTTTGAGGCAATAGAAAATAGATTTGGCTTGAAATGCACATTGAAAAGGAGACATAAGTCTCTGTTAAAAAATTGCAGCATTCCTAGCCAGCCATATGCCCTAAGGCTACTGTTATTTCCAAGGCTGTAAATTCCTTTAGAGCAAAGTTTTTTTCCATTTTGTGAAACAATCCTCTACAAAAACCCCTTGCTAGCAATCCTTTGTTCTAGAGATAAGGCCCATTTCAGTGGACATAGATCTTGCATAAGAGAAAGTAATTGGAAGGTGAGCAATAGTTTCAAAAGACTCTTTGCACAAGGGATGTCTATCGAGACAATGTTTGTTCCTTATTTGAAGGATACCCCATGTGAGTGGTTTGTCTCTGATAGGGAACCATATAAATCTCTCATATTTTAGAGTATATTTGATATTCCATAATGGTTTCCACTTCCATTGCATATCCTAAAATCTATTTCGAACAAACATGGCCTTGTATCCTAGATTCTAAGTGTAAACCTCCAAACTAGGATTTTTTCACCATATTGTTTTTGGATGCTAGACGACATATAGAGTCTATTTTTTGATGTATTTTCAATTCAAAGATGGATTATGCTCAATTTTATTTTGGTTATGTGCACCCTTACATGATATATAAATGAGAAATTTTAGTTTGTGGACCTGTGGTTGATGAAAATTATAACTACTATATGAATGATTTAATATGCTTTAATCCATGTTTTTATGTTTTTTATCACTAATTGATGAATCTACATGATTTTTTTGACATATATGCATCAAAATAAATAAAAATATATATTATATAAAATTTTCTCATAAAATCTCACTTGACCCATGAGCTTTGAAAATGTCGCTCCCCACTTCCACTTTCACTCCCACTCCCAAGCAGACATGATCACACATAGGGATACCACACTATACCCTTAATCATTTATCTTTCAAAACTTGATAAATATAGAGTTATCAACTGTAATTCAAATGGAGAACTGAAAATGTACCTACATAGTTTATTATCAAAGGTTTTTTGGTATTGGCATGAGGTCCAATCACAACCAAAATTTTAATCTGATTTTTCATAGGGGCAACAATCCCTCATTTTTCAGAAGAATTATACCTTCCTTGGCTACTTCAATAACCATCTCTTTATTTTGAGAACTGTATATTTGAATCTCTCCTACCTCAAAGAAACCTAATCCCATCAAAATGATATATATGTTTATTGAAGCTTTATCCATATTTGATTCCTTGAACTTTCCCCACAGAACTACATATTCCATATAATTTGGATAGAACTATCCATAGTCCAAGTTCAATCCTGATTCAAAGGAAAATCCCATGTAATGGAGTGAATTATTCATTTTTAATGAGACGGTAGATTAGGAGAATAGATGGCTTATGCCTATTCAAATAAAGGTGAAGTATATCAAAGCCACAAGTATATCCAAAACTAAGAAGCCCTTGAAACATGAACCAAGGAATAATGGCTGGGAGCCATTAGTTCATGTTCCTAAACTTACTTACTGAAGGATGGGGTATGACCCCCCACGATCACAATTATCCTGCTTTTAATGCTCAGCTAATATCAACTACTTCTTAGGGTTGAACATGGACTTGTGTTCCTCTAGGATGCAGGTCAATTGGCATTGCATTTTTTTGTCTTTGTTTCATTGACATATGTATGGTTTGTTGTATTGTCACATTGTTGTTTTTTGTTAATAAAATTTTTGGTGTTTAACCCACCTAGTTTTTCGTTTTGCTATTGGTAGCAGTTTAAGAAATCTGTTGATCATTTTATAAAATGTTAGGACATGTATTTATTATTTATATTAATGATTAGACGAATAATTTTATTTAAAAAAACCAAAAATTTGGTCCAAAATAATAAATAATGGCATTTTCATTACACCTATTAATGCATCATATACTTTTAGTAAAGTACAATTTTTCATTATTAAAATACAAATATATAAAGGAAAAATAGCCATAAAAAATGGTATAATTCTATCACTACCCATAGTGATTTTCTAAAGCATTTCTAACACTATAATTTCATGAAATTATTGAGTGGAATGATGACATTAATTTCCAAGTACATGATATGGTGACTGAACATAGATTCGACTGTGTAAGTGCTTGGCCACAAGAATGTTTTGTTCCCTTGTGAATTCGTCATGCCTACTATAGTAGTGGCCAACCTGTCTGTGATGGATAGCTCGAATATGATTGGATTTACAAGACTAGTTTCCTTGTGTGATTTTGTGTAAATATTTGATTCTATTAAAAATCTGGTAGCAACCTTTACAACTTCTAACTCTTTCCAACCACATTTCCCTTATGTTCCTTATCAAATCTAACTATCTTAGGGCACAAGATGAATTTTTGTTTGACTGCAAATCTCCCATGTTTAGTGTTTTATTCCTTCAATATAGTTTTATTGTCTTATCCTTGTTTACTTACATGATATCAATCATTATCCCTGACAATCTACAACCTATCAACGTCTTAAAGGTGTTAATTAAATTTGCATTCTGTTTGATCTCATTTCAGTCATGAGCAATTTGTGTTTGGATCTAGTGTTCTGTCGCTTCACTTATTTTTAGTGCTACCTTCGTTTCCTTACTAGAGATTTTCATGTTGCAATAGATTGATTCTCCAGAAATATCTGCAATTTTTCCACATTTGATAGTGATATGAGTTTTGACCTAGAGCATTAGTGAGTTATTTAACTTGTGAGTCAAAACAACTAAGTTGGAGAGAATCATAACCCTACTTCAATCTAGCTTCTTTCCCTGATCCAAGTTAAAAGTCTTGCTACTTCAAGTTAAAAATTTCTCCTTCAATCACAGGAACCATTTGTTTTTTTTAGAAATTATATTTTTGCTACTCAGAATTTCATTACAAGCTACTACTCTAGTTTCTCTTTCTTCTTCACTTGCAAAATGTAATTTATAATTTTGGGAACTTGTGGTTTCCTTAAATGTGTAATTGGACCCCTAGAAAAAAGTAACAAAAACAAAAACAAGTGTAATTTCCCCTTTTTCGATCATTATATTCAAAAGGGGATAATTTCCAAGCATCCCTTTTAACATGTGACATCCCTAGAATAGCTAGGAACCTCCCCAAGGTGTCCCCTACCCCCCAATTGTAGGAAACATAGACATTGAAACTGGTACCATCCCTTGTGAAACCACTGCTTGAGTGAAATTCAATGCATCAATGCTAGAGGTGGCTCTCATCAAATAACACACTTTGATCATTGGGTAGTTAGGGAAATTACTCTACCATTTTTTCATGTTGTATGGAGTTCCTTGACCTTTTTGAAATGTTAAGTTTTACATTGCATATGCACGTGTTCATTGAACTACTTTTATTTACAAACATATCCATGTCATATTTCTATGTTCTTAGGTGTTTATTCTAGTATCATGGGTTTATTGAACACTTAGTTACATGTAGATTACAAGGCTTCTAGTAGTGTGAGGACGTTTTCATCTTTTACTATTAGAAATTACATCTCATGTTGGAATATAAAATTAGAATGTGATGGACCCTTAGCTTTCAATATAGGCTTTTCCAATGTGCTTTTATATTCAAAAATTAACAATCTTTTTCACCATTGAGAGTCCACATTTCCATTAATATGTAAAATTATGGAATTGCTTCTCTTACACATATTATACCTTTAAACAAGTGCATTATGTCTATATTTGAGCATGGAAGTCTTTAGAGAAGGATGTTTTGAATATCAAGATTAAATGTCAAAACTTGGTCCTTTTACCTTTGCAGAAAAGTATTGTGGTTTATGTGAAGTATATCGAAGCACTTAACAAAGTCTAACCTCATATCTTGAGCCTTAGTTTACGCTCTTCTCCCATCTATCTCATCACGTTGTATTCATCTAACATTGCTAAAAGTGGAACTTCATTGTTTCAAGGACATAAAAGGAAGTGAATGTAGATGGAAACATGCCATGAAAAACTACTACCCTTTGTTACTATATCAATTGGCTATAAATGTGTTCCTCTAATTTTTGGGACAAAAATTTACCACTTCAAATAAATTAGATATCTAGTGATTTTATGTTTATTTAGAAGAAAGTTTATTTGTTTTGAATCTTTCACATTCTTCCAACTCAACAATGATGATATAATAGCTAGTTTGTTTTCCTGTTTAAGAAATTTCTAGAATTCATATTTTAGTTAACTCTTCTTTTGAATGTTGTGCAGATGACTTTCAAGGACAAATTCCTTAATCTTTTTAATTCTCCCAAGTTTAAGACGTTCATACTTTTTGGAATAGTTGATGTCAAATTTCAACCACCTCCATCCTATCAATTTCATCTTGGAAAGCCTCCTGAAGTTCATCATCAACCCCTGTATTGTGCCACATCCTCCAACTTGCCAATCTAATTAGGTAATTCTTGAAAGGGTTCTAGATCAATGGAGGAGCACTTGCTTATAAGAAAGGGGTTGGTGGTTCGATACCACTGTGCCCTATCATGAATTAATCAATGATATTGTAGTTTATTTTTAATTAAATACATTTTATATTGATTCTGTTAGGTTCCTATACCAATAGGTTTCATTTTTCATGATTGAGAGTGGAAGGGATAAATATGTTCATCATTGCATGTTGCAAAGGTTCCATATTTTGTATACAGACTAGGAAAATTAAAACATGAAAAGAGGGTATGCCTTAAAAGAATAATCAAAAGGAAAGAAAATCAATTGGTCAGAAAGAACAATGAAAATGACCCCAAATCAAAGACCATGAAAGTGGCCAGTCAAAATGCAACTATTATCTTATTGACAACATCACAATGTGCAAATACTGCTACTAATCATACTTAATGGATGGTCCAACAGTTCAATCTAGACCATGCCATGTTTAAATTGTTTGTTACAGAATAGAGAATGATTCCTGTCCAAACAGCTCAAGCTTGGCAGATGACTAGCTAGGTAGAGAAATGAAGGAACCCAACTGCTTAATCTGAGTCCTTGGAAGATATAAGGGTAGATTTAGATAGGAGGGCAGTTAAAAGAAAGAGGATAATCAGGGTTTGCTAATCTAAGTGCACCCAGCTCAAGGAAGAAAAAATGTTAGGATTGTTAGGCTGGGTAAGTAGTTTGAGGTTGCAGAAGCAAGTGTGTGATCATTATTTGGCTTGTCAAGAAGGAATAATCTCATTCATGGCATTGACACCATGGCAATGACCCGATGGTATAGCAGTGGAAGCATGACTAATTTCCCTTCTTTCACCCAAAGATCATTTACTAATACTCCCCAAAGACCTTGAGATCTGCCCAATAGTCTTGTTTCATTTCATTCCAATACCAGTCCCAAGTCAAAATCTCAATTGACTAAAGGAAAAGAAGCCACAATTCTTGTGTAAAAATCATCATTCAGAATTCCATTCCTCTTCTGTGTCTAAGTTTCATTTCATAAGCTTGGCATTTTCCCCTGCATTTTCACCTCACAAAGTCATATTAACAACTAATTTTATTATTTAGCTCCTTAATATTGCTTCCCTTCCCTAGTTCTACAAAAAAACTATATAAAATCCAAAAAATCTATTTAATACCCCACCCCATAGCAATATAGCTATATAAGTCAGTCTTGGGAAATATTTAGTCCATCTGGGACTAATATTAACCCTTCCCCGCCCTAAAAACTATGGAATTTGATTAAACCCTTGGGTAAAATTAATTACCATAGTGCCCCCCCGCTCACAAACCCCATTTTCCCTCCCGCGCTAATGTATTCATTTTTACATTTAATTAAATAAATGTAAAATGAGCGCGCATTCACATAACCCCACTAAACCAAAGTTTAAACCCACCCCCACTTGTATTTTAATTTTTTTTTATTATTATATATCTGGCGGGTCCCGTGCCTAACCTTCCGCCGCCACGTACCCCTCGCCAGCCGTCTGATGGTCATCCCTCCAGATCCAAGGGTGGGCGTTCATTTTCAGATGCAACCCGGCAGATGTTTAGCGTCCAGGGGATTGGTGGTTTCACCGCCATACCCCCTCCACGCGTCGCCTTCCCGGTGTGTTTGGAGGCCCCTCCCCCAATACCACCTATGCCGAAAGGTGGTGCGGGGAAAACTGGATACCACCCTCCGCCCCTTGACATCAACACCGCGTCATTTGTGACGTCACCGCCCGCGTCCATGCCCTGCCGCCATGGCATTGCCACCTATTCTGCCCGCGTCCATGCCCTGCCGCCGTGTCCTGTGCCACCTCACCACCCATGTCAGAATTCCATGTCATCCTGCCGTACCCAGGACTCGCCGATGATGTCATGCTGACATCATCGCCAAAAAGTGCCAAAAAGTCCCAAATTTGCATAAAACAACGCCAAAAGACCGTTTTATGTCATTTTCATTGGTTATTTTAGGAGCGTTATGCATGCCATTTACGTAAATTTGCTACCCAACCTGGAATTTAGCCATCCAAGCTGCTGCCGCCTGCAAATTCAACTCAATTGCTCGCCATTGTACCAGCTCAACACCCTTAGTGCCGTGAAAACTAGGTATTTGCCCACAATCAACCTTTTTCACCCCTGTTTTCACCATTTTGTCCATTTTTACCTGCATAAAATTCTGCAAGCTCCCCCACTGAGCCAATTATACACCTAACTGTGGTCTAAATGCTCTGGTTAGCCTCCTCTTCCCACAAAGATCAGTAAACCCACGTCCGTCTGCAAAATTTACTTGAAAAATTGGTTTTAAGAGCCTGTGCCGCCGACAAAGGTTCACATAGTTGTTCACCAACTACTCTCACCAGATTTCTCTCTGCAAAAGTCCACCTACTCAACTCAAAGACATTTCTATTTGCCCTATAGTTGCCCCACAAATATATTAACCAAGGAAAGGTCTGTGGAGACTCTGTGATTCCTCCTTTGACACACTTTACAAACAGGAAAATCCACTGCCAAATACAAACTCAATTTGTAGTTTGCAATAGTTGCACTAAATCCTAGTTTCAAGTACTGGCAGAGAAAATATTTCAATATGGCCGCTCCAGTAGCTTTAAATGTTGCTCCTATTAATGCACCTAACAAGGAGCTTGAAAAGCTGCCTTTAGCTGACAGGGATTATCTAATTCAGGATTTGGTGGGAGAAAAAAACCACTTGCAGACCTTCTGCCAGCTGAGAAATAGTTACTTAAACAATAGTAACATGTATGGCATTTGGGAGTCAAACATGCCCATCTATTTCTTGCCTTCTGTAAATATCTTCCCTGAGATAATTCACCTCTGTGCTGAAAATTATGATCCAAGCCTGAGGGCTGTCAAGTCTCCATCTGGGAGCATACTCTTTCATATTACTCCTGATTCCATCAATCAGATGCTGAGTTTCAAACAGACCCAACTGTTCATCCCTTTCTCCATGAAATATCTGCTGGATGAAGGCCCCAAACTCTCCAGCACTAAGATTTCTAGAATTGCCAAGACCTTCATGAGAGCAGACCGCCAACCTACAGGGCCACCTCCTTTCCTATATGTCAATTTCAATGAGGTAGGAAAGGTGCTTGTATACATGATATCCTCTATGCTAGGTTTTAAAACAAGTGAGCATATTGATGAAACACTGTTGGTCCTTTTGTCTGCATATAGCCTTGGAAAGCCCCCTACTGTCAAGTACAACTATGCCAAGTTCATTGCCAATAAAATGCATGACCAACTACTAAAGCTGGACGGGGAGGCAGTATTCAAATATTCATCATATATCTATCATTTGTTCATGTACTATCAGTCAAATTGCTTCCAATGCCCCATCAAAAAGCTGTATTCACAGGGTGAAAGGAGGTTTGTTATCTTTTGGTCATCATTTTTTCATCAAGTCCAGAACTCTCCATATTCTTACTGTGAGTTCATTGACCAATTTGTTTATCCGGTCTCATGTCTCTTAAAGAGAACTCCTCCTCCTAGATTGTCATATGACATGCAGAAAATATTGCAGTTGTCTAAGAATTATAAAATAGGTGATTGGTATCTATACCAAAACCACACTGTCATTAGGATCTATGGTTGTGAGCTCTGTCCCTACAGGCTCCCAAGATATGTACCCATGAGATTGTTTGCCTTGGAATACTATAGGCAACTCATTAACTCAGATCTTACTCATTTTCATAGTGTGAAGAAGAAAGCTAGCCTGAAATTCAAAGACCATCTAGGCCCCTTTATCATGAACAAGAAAGAAGGTTGGCAAGATGCTGATCAAATATTGTGGCAACAACTTAAACTAAAAAGGAGTTTCTGGTGGGTCCCTTATGACCCTGATGGCTTTATCAGTGCTAGAAGAGTCAAATATAGGCTATTAGCCTATAACCATTATCAAATTCTATAAATTGAACAATATGCCAACAAAGATGAGTGGGTGCTAGGCACATTAATTGAAGAATTCACTCAAGAAGAGATAATGGAGCAAAATGTCAAAGATTTAGAAAAAACTCTTGACTTGGATTCTTTTCACCAGGTGACATTCAAACTGCCACACCAAGTTGGGAAAGGTACATCCACTGCTGTAGCTGCATAGACTGCCCAACAAATATCTACAACAACAGTAGCTATAGCCAAGGGAAAATAAGTGATGGATGCACAATAGGAAATAGAGACAGAACAGCCCACCACTTCCAAAGATCAGAGTCAAGGGAAAGCCCCTCCACAACAAACTAAAAAATCACAAATTCCAGTCTTGCAAACTACTATTAATGAGGAGAGAGGTAAAAAATGGGATAGGGAGGAGCCCACACCTCCATGTGGGTCAGCACAACAACCAGAAGCCAAGAGGCAAAGAATTGATCCTTAGGCTGAAGAAAAAATCAGTGAAGAAATGGTGGAGAGCCAGAATAGAGAGAGAGAGTCCAGCCAGCAGACTGCTACCAGCTCATTCCAGCAGGAACAAGGTATGCAACATAGCACAAAGGCGTCTTCTTCTAGGCAGCAAGGCAAGCAGCCATCCGGTATTAAAGGAACTTTCATGGAGATCAAGGCACAAAATTAACTATTGAGAATACAACTTTATGATCAATTCTTGAAAACAACACTCTCCAAGCAACAAAGATCGATGGCAGCTTATGATATCAAGGAGGACAAGATGATTTTAGCTCATTTTAAGCCTAAAGTTCCACACCCCAAATCATCCGCAGATTACATAAAGACAAACATGGAAGTCCTCTCTAAGGACATACATCCAATGGATCAAATTGAACTGCATAAGCAAACATGGGAAATGGTCTATGCCATGCTTGCAGACAAGGCCATGCTGGCCCATCAATTAAAAGAATCATTGAAAAATACAAATACTCAATTGGATTTGGAAAGGATGTCCTCCACTACCAAGGATAACCGAATAAAAACTTTGGAGGACATTATTGTTGATCTAGGACATAATCCTAAGGATCCAAAGGGTATCAAGGCCCTTATAAAGAAGAAAGAAGATTATATTGCTGTACTCAGAAAGCAGGCAAAGCTGCTTGCAACCATTCACCCTCAAACTACAGAACTTGTATAGGAAAAAGAGGTTGATGACACCATGGATTTGCTTCTAAAGATGAATCAAAGAATACTACAGATGGAGGGAGAATTAGAGAAGGCCTTGCAAGATAAACAGGGAGAGTCAACCTCCTAGCCACCTCAAACATCTACAACTCTTGGCCCTGCCCCTCCTACACAAACAACAGTAGCCACCCCTGCCATTCCAGCACCTACAATGGCTACATCAACTACAGATGCTACAACAACAACAACAACAGCACCATAATCTAGCATGAGTATGGAGGACCTAATGAAAGCTGTCAAGGAGCTTGAAATTTAGGTGACAGAAGTAAAAGAGGCCAAAGAAAGGCTGGGCAAGCTTGAAGCCAGCTATGACAAGTCCAAAATGACAGTGGCTGAGAAGCAAAGGGAAATAAAAGCCCTAGATACTAGAGTAAAAGCCTTAGAAAAAGAACTGTCTCTAGAAAAAACTTTGACTGAGATTAAAAAGATTTTGTGGGCCAAAATTGGCCAATCAATCAATGACTAATGGCGATCAATTCAGGCTATACATGAACAAATTGAATTAATAGGCATGGCTCAATTTGAAATTCACAAGGCCGGACGAGCATTGGGGATTATGCCTGAACAGTCCAACAATATGATCCATTTCCTGAACACTCACACTAAGGAAGAATTGGCAGCACTGGATATCCACAGCCGAACAGATATTATCCTAACAACAAAGAAGGTGTTGACCTTGAGAAATTTCATACAGACTCTGGAAAGGAAATGTTAGGAGATGCAGGCAGAAATAAATGACTTCAGAACAAAGATAATAGCATTGCAAAGCAGAGGATTGCCCAGTCTAGTGACCGATGCTGGAAAATTATTGTCCTGTGAACAATATACCACCAGAATCAACAACTATGTTGAAAATCAGATTACAACATCTACAAGCTCCACAGAAGAAGCAGGACCTCCCTCTGGGCAATCTCTTTATGATAAATTGGAGAATCTATTTTTTATTGAGCATGAGATTAATCATCTGTTTGAAGTTCCTCCAAATTTTTATAGATATACTAAAGCTGATGAAACACTCATAAAGATAAGAAGACATCAGCTACCCCCAACTGATTGGTGACAATCAATGCTGGAAGTATTGCCCAGGTGATTTTGGTCTATTCTTCCTTTTGTTAGCTTCAGATTTCAGTTATAGTACAGGTCAGCAAAGAAATCAAACATGCAGGAACTACAGGAAGCATCAAGGCAGTGACTCAGCAAAGCACTAAGACAGCATGCCCAGCAAATGCATATTCAAGACGCAGCTACAGCCGGATTTGTGGATCCAAAAAGTCAAAGCTTGTCTAACAAAAGACAACTAGCACACCAATATTAACTACCGCAGTTATTTCTTTCATTTACTTCCTTGACAGAGTTGGTGATGTAATTTATTACACAATGACTCAGCATCTAGATATTTTATCTCCTATTTTGTATATATACCCCCTCCATAGAATGTATAGAGGGTCAGTTTTGGTGAATCTCTCTCTGAAGAGCTGCATTGTATATCTCAGACTTTTTTCTAATATAAATTGCTGGTGAAGTTCCTGGTCTTTGTACTGTCTGAAGGTGGAAATGAAGGACTGTGTTATGCTGCAGAATTCTTGTGTCATTTAATGGAACAACAAGTTACTCTAAACTATGTTTTGTCTTTCTGTGTATGCAAAAAATTTACATGTGTTTCATGATCTTAGCAATAGGGAAAAAGAATAGCTTAGGACTTGTTTAAATACACCGTCTACTCAATCTCTCTTTCTAAATATGTTAGCTTCAAAATTAGTCATGAATATGAATTCTTAATTGCTCATGTTTAAACTGATTCTCTCATTTTGCATACTATTTAGGAATTCTTAACTACTCTTAAATAATATTCTCACTTTCTCCCTCAATCAGCATAGTGGAAGATCCTTGACTGCCTTCCACTCACTGATCTCGTGCTTTCATCTCCCATATTTGAAGAATTGTTCCACAAATTCCTATCTGGCTTTGCAGCAATACCATTCCCTCAAAGAAGTAATTCAGCAGTACACCATCATGAACTCCATTGCCCAATGGTTCAGACTGTTCTGTAATCTGTGCACCAGCTCTGTTTGAATTCATCATCCAACCAAATTAAAAAAAAAATTAGTGCACCATAACTAGCCTAAAATCACCACCAAAACAATGCTAAATTCTAAATAGAGAGCCCTCTCTGGTTGCAGGTAGGCTAGGACCCGTAACTGAAAGACTGGTTAGTGGTTAGCTCGTTCGTATTCCCTATAGGAAGCAGGGAACAACTTGAGTGATAACAGATTCATATCAGTGGTTTATTAATTTTTTGGGTTCATTGTTTTATATTGTCTTTAAAGAGACAAAAGAAAAAATGTCTCTATAAAGAAAATATGCCTTTAATCCAAACTATTGTCTCTGGAGAGACAAAAATGAAATTGTATCCAAAAATACAATAACACTTATGTTATATATTGTCTTTATAGAGACAATTTTTTGAGACATTAATTTGAGACACCCACGTAAAGACAATATTTAAGACAATATAAAAGTCTTTTTTTGTCTCAAGTTAAGAGAATTTACCCAAAAATTGTCTTAAAACCCTCCTCTGTGTTGTAGTGGTAATTGTCTCTAAACAGACAAAAATGAAAGTGTCTCTAGAGAGAGAAATAAAATTGTCTCTAGAGAGACAAATGAAATTGTCTCTTAAGAGACAATAAGTCCTATGTCTTTATATAGACAATAACAATGTGTTCTATATTATCTTTATAGAGGCAATTTCTTAAGAAAATAATTTTGAGACTCTAATTTTGAGACACCCGCTTAAAGACAATATTTAATGGAATACACAAGTTTCTTTTTGTCTCAAGTTAAGACAACTGACTGTAAAATTTTCTTAAATATTGTCTTAAAACCCCCTACATATTGTAGTGGCATGTTTATTCAAGAATCTTAATTCGTTTGCAATTGGCACGTCACTTACACACATAATTGAAAGAATGTGTCTGGTTATTCATACATAAGAGAATGAACATCATTGTTTCAGGCCGAAATCATCAAAATAATATGGACGGATTGGATTTAGTGTCTCCAAACCTTGACTATCTCCCTCATGGGACCGTAGAGTTTTCTGACGTCTTTTACTTTATTATCATTCATTGTTTTGATATAACAAGATTTTGCGGTTAAGATTTATCTCTAGCACTTCTAAATACTTTTCTAACTTTAGAGAAACCATGTTTCATGTTAAGGAAATAATCATGGAGGTTGTTGTTCTCTAAAAATGAGAAATACTCTCTGTTGCAAGCTAATATATATAACATATGAACGAAAATGATCATTTATCATTATAAAAATAGTTGCCACCATGAAAATATTTGAGAATTGATGTCTAAATCAGTTATCTCACACTATGCATTTAGAATTTTATGGACTCTAGACCTTTCAAATTCATATAAAAGGAAGGTATACATCATCTATCCATCTGTGCATCTTTTATATCGGAAAATGGGGTGTCGACTTCCCCGTTGACAACCCTCATAAATTAAAATTTGAAATCATAATATTTGTGTCCTGTTTGTTTGTGGATCTAGTATTGCATAAGATGTCCAAAGGTTTAACCCTCTGAGAATTCTTAACTTGGTGGGAAAGGTTTCGAGTGTGTGAAATTGCATCATCGAAAACGTCACATTTCTTGTGGTGCAAATTTTTCATTACATTTATGTAGGAATTCTTAGTGCTTGAGCCAAGCGGCTACAAATGCAACTTGCAATCATTTAGGTGCATGGGTTAAATAGTATGATATGGTCGAAATTCATCATGAACTTATCAACAACCCTCATAATATCATGGTCTTTAAGTCAAAATGCTTCTATTCCTATTCATTCCGTAGCATGAAATCATTGCTACAAACATCAGGTGATATGGTAAAATGTATGTAACAATTAAGAAGCTCAACACTCTTATCCACACCATACTATTTATCAATAAATGGAATCACATCAGCACAATAATCTCTAGAAGCCCCATGAGTAGAGTATGGGCACCACTCTCTCATAGAAGAGTATGCTTTAGCATAGTGAGAGTAGCATGGAAACAAATAATGATCAAGTGATTCACAATTTAGGCTTGTTGAAAGCCTTTTATATGCACATAGTTATCATACGCTTCACTATACATCATTTTACAATTTAGCTTTGGATTTTATCAATCACTAAATTATGCTCAAGTTAAAATTGGTTTCTCTTTTGCAAAATGGTGATTAAATTGGAATTTTATCCCCTATTCAAATTTCCCTTTCCGATTTGCTTGAAAATATCGATTTACAAGGGAAATGAGTCGCTAGGGTGGATTTCCCTCTAGCCTTTTTGGAATTTCTCTACTTAACACTATTTTATATCACAATTGAGGATCTCAAAGCTCCATTTAATCCATTTCAAGCTATGTTGAGCTTACATAAATTTTATTTATTTCACTTATTCCAAGTTCTTACTAAAAATTCTATTAACATACCGCTCCTTTATATTCATAGTTAGGATATGGAAGGTTACAATTCTACTTCTCAAGTCTATCCTTTTTATTCCTATTATTTCTCATTGTGTATCACACTTCAATATTTGATTAAATTATCACATGCATTCTAATCTACTAGAGACTATATTTAGTTACAATCATGAATTCCTCGGCTGTTATAAAACATAGTGTATAACCCATTCCACATCCTAGAGAAGTGAGTGGCCCTTAGGCAACACTATTTGAAGTTAGAGCTCTAATACCATTTGTCACATACATCCATGACCCAATATTAACAATTACCTACTAGGCTCTCATCCCCCAATTTAACTTCAATTAAATTTAGATTCTACAGTCGTCATAGGCATAATTATTCCATCATCTCATGAATAAAGATTATACATGCAATTACACTCATACACTTAAAAGTTCAACAGCATCAAGAGTTCTGAAGCATAAGATAGCACAATGAAATTATACTCATAAGTTTAAAGATGAGACAACATAAAGAGTAAGGAGCCACATACAAAACATTCCAATAAATTGAAGCAAACTAGATTAGTTGAAAGAACCATCACTTGGAAAATCGAGCATTGCCACCCGACCTAGAACTAGTTACCTCCAGTTCACCCTCGAGTGGAGATTTCTTCCCATGGATCAACTAATTCTTGTTGATCTCTTCAATGGGTATTTAATACCATCTTTCATGATATGGTTTCCATTAGCAGCTTCCCGCTTTTATGGATCTTTTTTATCCATTTCCCAGGCTTTTCCTAGGAAATCTCACCTTTCTCTCTCGTGAGGCTTTTCCTCATAAAAGCTTGCCTTTCTCTCCCGAAATTATTTTATGCATTTCCTAAACTTATAATCTTTCTCCAGTGAATTAAATTGATGTATTTGTATCTCCAAATCCATTAAGCTTATATAGGATTAGATCTAGAAGTCTTATCATGAAAAAATTATCCATTCTCATTCACTAATGGGATTTCATTTGGAAAGAACCTCATCTCTTGGTGTTTTGTTTTCCAAGAATTTTACATTATCTTTAGTTAGTTAACAATAAATTATTTAATTTTGTTGTTACACCTTGGACCTAGATTTTCTTAGCTTAGGTTAATGGAGTGTTACATCTCTCCCTTTGAGAATTAGGTTTTTCTTATCAAAATCCCTCTTCTTTTGAGATCCATACTTCTTTCTTCCTCCAAATTTCTTGGAAAGAGTTGCATATGTTTGAGAATATTATTCTTCTTGAGATGTTGGACTTATTCCTTTATCCATGAGTCTTGGTTGTTCTTGAGAAAAATCCTCCCACAATTCTTCCAAACTTGGAGCTTCCTTTTGGTTTCTTATACATGCTACAAAAAATCCCCATGATAGTGGTAGTCCATTGAGTCTCGAGGGCATATGTTATTTGTTAGAGATAACTTCATCCATAGCTTGTATTAATATTTTAGTTTAGAGATGCTTACAAATTAATAAGATATAGTATCATTTTTTTTTCATTCTGATATCACAAAGCTCATTACTTAAACTCATGGCTTGGCCAACGTTATAGATTGTATACAAAAAAATTTATGGCATCATACATATTCTTTGAAGTATTTATCTTTGAGATGAATGGGATTAGATGATCCTTGATGGAGCCCATAATGATGCTCAGGGAAGTGATTTTGTATTTCTTGTACTTCTCTCGTGCTTCATCTGTAAGTTCTGTCACTTTTCCTTTCACAATTTCCATTAGATCTTCCCTTGTGCGAATTGGATCAGTTCTTGTCTTCCAATCTCTAATGTTAGTATCCCCTTCTAACTCTGATTTCATATTAGAATCCATGGATGCAGCTTGATTATATATTTATGGTTTCTTCAAAGTGATCTCAAGATAAAAATTCTTCAAGAGTGATCTTTGTGCTCTTTCCTTCACCTAATCTCTCATACCATGTTGATTTTTCTAGGACAATAAATACAAGTACTTATTTATGAAACGTGATAATTACTTCCAATGATGTAGATGATAATTTTTTCTCTTTTACTGTATCATTAAGAAATTATATATTCATAAATTGAACATAGATACAATAGAGTAATAGAGATCACAATGATCAAAGAGACAAGAAGATTTTACCCTAGGAAAACCCACAAAAGGGGGGAAACCCAACCAAACTTTTCCTTAGTGAATCAATGGAATAAGAGACACATCAAACTAAAAATAACCAACAAGTTGATGACCATAAGATGCCTCAGTATTCCAAGTCAAATCTTTATCAAATCACTTCAATATGCCTCTTCACAAGCTCACACTAGGTCTATACTAGGGCCAAATTTTGGCCTCTCCTTTGCCTCAAATTTTCATACCTTCACCACAAAAATTCCATACCTTCAATCATGGAAAATTTTAGGGGCGAATTTTCACCCTTGGGCTAAATTAAGGGGTTTTATATTTTTATTCGGGGAATATTTTGTATCATAATACATTGTTACAAATGGCCTCAAATTTATTTTATAAAAAAATTAGCTATGGAAGTTAGCCCACCTTATTTTAAGGGAGAGGGTTAAAAAAAAAAAAATTCCCTTGAAATTAGGAGTTACAATCTTCCATTGGCCCTCATTTTCAAGAAAATGTATTTATGATAGTTATAAATAAAGATATAAATACACTGGAGGTATAGTAAATAAATAAAAGTTCTTTTTATACTTACTCCAAAGGTATGGTAAATAAATAAAAATACAAGTAAACTAGAGGAATGGTAAATAAATAAAACCTCTTTTTATATTTAGTCCATAACCCTCTTTCTATTTAAGAAGGCTAAAAAACAAGGTTTCATTTAAGTGAATCCTATGGGCCAAATACCATATTTATAAAAGAGGTATGGTAAATTAATAAAAATATAAATAAACGAGAGATATGATAAATAAATAAAACATTTTTTTATATTTACTCCATATGTCACCTTATATTTATGAACACGCAAGCATGTAAATAAATAAAAATATAAATAAACTATAGGTATGGTAAATAAATAAAACCTCTTTCTATATTTAGTCCATAACCCTCTTTCTATTTAAGAAGGATCAAAAAAGAGGTTTTATTTAATTGAATCCTATGGGCCAAATACCATCTTTATAAAAGAGGTATGGTAAATTAATAAAAATATAAATAAATGAGAGGTATGGTAAATAAATAAAACATTTTTTATATTTACTCCATAAGCCACCTTATATTTATGAACACTTAAAAAATGTGTTATATTTAGGTGAAGCCTATGGGCCAAATACCATGCCAAATTATTATTAATACCATGCAAAATAACATTATTAACCCTAATAT
This sequence comes from Pinus taeda, assembly GCA_000404065.3. NCBI lineage: Eukaryota > Viridiplantae > Streptophyta > Pinopsida > Pinales > Pinaceae > Pinus > Pinus taeda. The sequence continues at coordinate 251,310 of APFE030319490.1, forward strand.
TGGTATTAATAAAAATAAAGATGGCACATGGTATTGACCCATGGTATTCACATGGAATGCAACCTATTTAAAGGGACGAATTAAACTAGAATAGATCCATCTTTACTCTCGATCAAATATCATGATATGCAAACTAACATAGAGTGAAAAAATATTTGATCCCTCTTGGGGCTTGGTAGATCGAGTGTAAAAATGGATATTGTAATTTAATGTCACTTAAACATTTTAACATGGTTATAATAAAAATCAACTATTAATTTTATTAATTTTTATAAATTACCAATAGTAGTTTTTAAGCTCCAGGTTTGTGATAACCCATGGTATTTACCCATGGTAATACCATGGTATTCATGTGAGCATAGACTATTTAAATGGGAAATTCTATCAGCTTAGATCCATCTTAATTCTAGGTCTTCAAAGTGTTGGGAGGGATAAATAGATTTCATCCCTCTAAGAGTGGTAGATGTGGAGTTAAGATAGATATAGGTTGGTTTTTATGATAATGAAGATATTAAATAGAGTTAGGAAATTATATTGTAAAAAAAATCTTAAGGTGAATGGTTAAAGCTACATTTAGTCACTTCACAAAATTTAGTAAAAAATACCAATATCTCCATTAATATTGGTTTTTTTTATTTAACAAAAAACAATTCAAAACAATGAAATCTTAACTCTTTCAACATTGCCCTCGCAGAAGAGAGATAGTCACTTCCCAGATTTCCCACCATTTTTCAAACATTCTCAATATGATATCTTCATGAAAAAGTTAATGTGTTGATCTTGAATTAGTTGTTTGAAAAATATGTTGGTTTGTACAACCTTTCATCTTCTGTGTTATTCTTAGTTTGTCGTAATGATCTATAGGGGTTGGGTCACTGCACCATATTGTTCTAAAAGGTGGAGATTGTGCACCAAAAAGGAAATTAATCCACATGTTACAATGCTGTTAAAAATGGTATGAAGGTAGTGAATTATGCTAAAAAGAAATTTAGATTGGGAGAGAAGTAATTAAATTTTATTATTTAATTGAAGATTTCCAATTAAAATAATAATAAATCTACATTTATATATTGATTGGAAGGTTTCTGAAAATAGTCACTT